>VCCN01001380.1:78929-93799 GCA_006491835.1 Architeuthis dux | reverse complement strand
CCACAAAAAGACCATAACGATAGAAGGAGAGACTTTAGAAGATTACCTATGACAGGTAATAAAGTTAGAGAAAGACCACGATTGCGAAATAAAGCGACGCATAACGATAGGTTGGAAAACATTTGGTATGAACACAGACATTTCACGTTTAATACGATTTTTCAAACTGGTTTGATACACTACACAACATGGGTATATGCATGCCTTCCCCAGTCATGTTTTTGGGGTGACCGCTGGAATTATTTCCTTCACTTAGCTGCTTAGGTCGTCCTACCATCCATCGTGGTCCTTAGGGAAGCATGTGATAAAGATTTCTCTATGCAGACTGGCTTGATACCGTATCCAACCTGGGTATATATATGCTCTCCCCTGTTATTTTGGGGTGACCGTTGGAATCTTTTTCCTTCCTCATTTCAGCTTCGTCAGCATTTCTACCCTTCCCCGTGTTCTTAGAGAAGCAAGAGGGTGATAAAGATTTCTCTATACTAATTTGGAACTGCTATGTATAATTCTTTCAAGGGACATTACAATTACATATACTATATATATTCTAAAATGTCTCTGGGTTTGGGAATTACAATTTTTGGTAGGCTAATATGACCTGTCACGTTTTGCTGTTAGGTCAAGCCTCAAACTGTCTTTATGCCTACACGGTGAAACAACTTCATCCCTCTGGTTTAACAAATTTATCTTATCTCTGAATCTTAAAATCCTATATTTTTCTTCTAAGCAGATTAGACATTTACTCCTAAAACTTATAGTGGAGCTGTTCCAGTGAGTATTTCCCAACCAATTTCGGGTGTGAACCCCTTTTCCTTTACTTCCCAGATATATTTAGATAGGGTGGTGCTAAATCTATACTTAGTGTGTTTAAAACTCATGGTATGATTGAATAATATACTCTTCCAATTCGATTTTGAGGCCCTCAGATAATATTTGACTATATTGGGAACTTTTTTTATACGTATGGTCGCCTTATATACTACGTTTTTGTCAGACAATACTTATTTACAGGACATTGTTCAGGGGTCTTACAATTGCAATTAAATTGATTTTTACTAGTTCTTTTATTATCGGTGTTTAATAGTTTTCTGTTGTGAGTGGTAATTATTTTTGCCATATTGCTAGTGCAGCTATAGCTAATTTTTATAGTATTTCGATTAAATATCTTGTCAAGCGGATTATATATGGGGAAGCGCTTGTCTACTAGTCTTAAGAAAGTTTTACCAATATTATAGTTTACTGTTTTACAATAGGGGGGGGGTTGAACCAGATACACTTTCTTTTTCTACTATTAGTTGTTTGGGGGGAGTCCTATACTATTTTTAGGGTAGTTTTGAAGCCATAGAGACTGAGTGCCTTGTCGTATATGCCTTTTATTTCATCGAATACCTCGGTATTGGAGGAATTGCTAGCTATTATTTTGTTTATAGATCTAGGTATTTGTTTTATTATATTTATAGATCTAGGTATTTGTTTTATTATATTTGGGGGATGATTTGACTTGGTGTTGATATATAGTGGGGTTTGGTTTTCTTTTATGAAGGGTTTGTACGTTGTATTATTTAGGTTAACGGTGAGATCTAAATAATTAACTATCTTTATATTGGATTTTATATCGACTACACTTTTTAAAGCCCTAACTATGCGTTTGTGCATGTTGCTAGTTTTGGGACCGTTACTACTTCTAACAACCATTAACCCGTCGTCCCTATACAGCCCCACATCCCCTTTATCAGTAAATCTATTGGGTATATGTAATATGTATAACTCTATTAAGTCAGATACCTGGGCAGAGTCGAACAGAGTAAAAAGAGGTGATGTGATCCGTTTTCTTGATCCAGTTGATACCGTTGCTGTGTAGGATGGATTTCCTGCAGTATGATGTTCCTGTCTTCTTCCGTCACCTTGGTTAAATCCTTTGCGAAGATAAGGGCTTCCAGTAATATCGATTTAGTCAATTTTTATCCATCGATAACTATGTCAAATTGGATGAAGGTCATGTGTTCGGTATCCGTCAGGTTTCTGAACCACCCTTTGACATCCATGGAGCTGTCCCACTGGTTGTACTTCTCATCATTTATTTTTTCTAAAATATCTTTGGAAATCTTTCCTATATCCGTTTTTGTTGCGTTAATTAGCCTAGCTTGGAGTTTGTTCTGGAAATCCTGTTTGTGGCCCTTCATTAAACGGTATGCCTCATTTATGTTGTGTTTTTGTGTGATGTTATAGGCTTCATTATTGATAATTTGTTCTGTGTTTACTGAATCTGGCCGGTATGTCGATGTTAAGTTTTCCGTTAGAAGCTTGTTGTATAATTCTGCGGTAATTGTATATATGTTCCTGGATTTATCGACTTTAAACCTGCATATATCCTTTACGTCCCTCCTGAGTTTTTCCTTTTCCTGTATCGAAACCATACACATAAATCTCATCCAAAATTTAGGTCACATGTCCCTCTTTTCCTCAATAAGAACAGCTTGCTATCATCATAAACTTGTAACCGCTATTATTGTCTTGAAACTGCGGTACGCAAAATTCAAAATAATATGTATCCCCCCCGACAAGAAATATAATTAAAGAATCTTATTCAGGAAATAAACTTAAGTTAATAATCAACGATGAAAAATGTTATGTCCATACCCTTTATTTAAAAAAATATAGCTTCTAACAGATAATATATTCTTATTTAACTAATAAAATTAAGAAATATAATTAAATTATCAATTATATCTACAAGTAATAACTTTAAATAACTTTAGAGAAATGAGCGCTGTGCTGGGATCGAACCCGCGTCCGTCCTGGAAGCAATCTATAAACGGTGTTACTCTTTACCACTGAGCTAACAACACTCTCGTAGAAAGGCAACGGCTAGAAACATACACTTTACTTTTGACATGAACAAGAGAAGACTAGATTTAGTCTTCGCTAACTGTCAGATAGAAAGGGGCGATCTGTGGTCGATACTTAAAGAAAGAATGGAGGGGAATGAACAACCACTAAGATCCAACTAACTGAAAAACCGGAGGGGGCAGGATCTCTCTACTACCCTGCACGTTCCCGGGTGGCGGATGGGGAAAGTTCCATAGATATATGGGGTACCGTCTAAGACGGTATGGACCATAGAGACACCCTGTAGATATTAGGAACCCACCAAATATACCGAATAAGGTGGCACCAACCTGAATTTCACCAGAAATACTGGCCACGGATGAGCTAAATTATCCACCACCTTCCCAAATTCAATATGACAGCACAACCATACAAATATCGTAGCGTTCCTGTTGGATCATCGCCTATCAAAAATCCAACCGCATTGTCTCGTGTGCCTGCTGGAAATGTGCCATCGAATGCGAGCAGACTCTGTCTTGGACATTAAACAAATTAAACAACATGAAGATCTACACCTAAAATGTTCGTGGCATAGCTGAGGACCATAGACTAGACCAACTTCAGGAAAAGTTGGGGTATCTAGTGTAAGAAAACATGGAATAGGGAAGGTCGAAAGTGGACTTGGAAAAGCACAAATGGCACAAAAAACGAAATCGACTTCATAATAACTGACAAGATAAATAACATCAAAGACGTCACCGTTATAAACAAAATAGACATAGGAGGCGATCATAGAATGGTAGCGTGCAGGACTAAATTTAATTTTAAAACTGAAAGGAATAAAATGATTCTTAAGAAGAGATGCCCCAATAAGGTAAGAGAACATTAACAACTTCAGACTAGCAATAGTGAAATAGCGACAGTGACATAGAGAAAAAGTGTAATAGTCAAATATAATTAAGGAAGCAGCAGAGATGGTAGACAATAATACAGGGAAATACTCTAAAGCAACATTAAAACTAATCAAAACTAAAGACGAAAACAAAAAAGCAGAACTCAACAAATTAATAAATAAAAGAACGAGAAAAAAAAAGTAAAGAAAAACACGAAAAGTATAGTAGAGGCTATCAGAAAGGGTAAGAGTTTAAAACACGCCCGATCCGCAGACCATACCGGCAAGCACAAGGGACAAAATAGCAAAATTATCAAAGATAGGGACACATTAAGAAAAGTAACGGAAGAATACTATGAAAATGTGTACACTTAAAAAATAGAAATACCACAAACTAATCAACCTGCAGATACTAGCGATATCCCAGACATAATAGACGTAGTTTTTACTCTACGAAGTATGAAACTCGGTAAAGCACCGGGCGAGGATGGCCTTCTAGAAGATGCAGGAAAGATATTGCACAGCTATTCACACAATGCACAAGAGAAAGAAAAGAAAGTAGTTGTCAAGGTCGTACTATTACTATTAATATTACACTATTACCTAACATATATAAACTGTTCACAAAAATACTCACAAATTGGAACTCTAGATGAAAACCAACCACGCTAGCAGGCAGGCTTCAGAAGTGGCTACACACCAATAGATCACCTGCATGCAATAAATCAACTAATCGAAACGTCCCTAGAATACAACAAACCACTCTGTTTGGCCTTTGTAGATTATGAGAAAGCATTTGACTCGGTAGATGGCAGTCTTCAACGCAATGCAAGAACAAAGTGTTAACGAGAATTACATACAAATTATCCAAAACATATATGAAAATGGTAGTGCAATAATTAGACTACATAAAGATACAACAAGATAAAGATAGCAAAAGGAGTAGGACAAAGGGATACAATATCACCTAAACTATTTACAGCGAGCCTTGAAAGCACCTTTTGGAAAACTGACTGGGGGGATGTGAATAAACATAAATGGAGATTCGCCGATGACATTTCCATGACGTCGGAAGCATCCGAAGAATTACAAAACATGTTAACTGATCTAAATAGGGAAAGTAAAAAAGTAGGCTTAAAGACAAACAGAACCAAGACAAAAGTAATGTTCAACGATAAAGTCCTCAAAAAGATCATAAAACATTCTAGAAGAGGTTGATGAATATATCTATCTCGGACAGGTAATAAAGTTAGGAAGACCATGACAGCGAAAACGACGCATAACGTTAGGTTGGAAAGCATTCCATGAACAGAATGAATAGAGACATTTTGAAGAGCACCTTGCCAATGTGCTAAAAGCGTAAAGTATACAACGGTTGCATAATACCAGCCATGACTTACGGATAGGAAACACGGAGAATTACATACAAATCATACAACACATATATGGTGTCCCGTCCCACAGGAACCGGCATGCCTCTTGCCCACCACCATAATTAGATGAGTAAATATGAGGCGGTGCAGGAGAATTAAAGAAAGTGAAAAATAAATATGTTGATTTTTTTTGTTGAAAAATGGAGGACGGATGTTGGAAATCGTGACTGGGTTGACCGAGACTTGGTGCAATGCCACAGAATGGCCAAAAAGGGCCTGTCGATTGTGAGACATTTATCATTCTCAAGCTGGGTAATCAACCCAGCTTGAGAATGATAAATGTTTTGTACTGAAGCACGAATCTTTCGGAGCGAAGCAATTGTTCTCAAGTGGTGTCCCATTCCACAGGAACCGGCATGTGTTAATATTTGACTTAATTGACACTGGTAGCTCTCCCCAGCCACGCGAGAGAGTTTGGTCAAGGAGGCAGCATGATCTTTGGGAAGAGATCCTTCCTTGGTCAGTTTGATAGTAGTCACCCGAATTATTATAAATTATAAAATCTACAGTGCCCGCGACACCATGTGATGCAATTCATTTTCCGACCCCCATCAATGTATTGTGTTAACGGTTTTCCATGTTGATTTTACTACTATTTATTTTTAAAAAATCTTTAATCCTACTGTTGAAAATTATATTTTATATAGAGGATCATCAGCTGTTTTCCCATAGACCTGTTTCGAAGAGTTTACAAAACAGCTGGGGGAAACTATGGTATCAAATGATACCATGGTTTCCCCCAGCTGTCCCGCATATATGTTACTGTGTAGTTTTATAGTATTATACAAATTGATTTTGTATATGGGTGTTATTTTACTTGAGTAATTTTATTTTATTATTTAGATTCAGGGTATTATCATAACTTTATAACTATGGATTAAAGTCTACAGGTATATTCATTATAATTAAAGTGAACTTTGTATTTCATGGAACAATCTTCTTTGTTTTTGTTAAATATGTGCCGAACATTTCTAACTATGGATTCTACAGGTCTATTTATTAAAATTAAAGTTTACTGCGTATAGATACCATTATTCATTTCATGAAAACATCCTCTTAACCCATTTCCTCATTTTTCTTATATTAGTCTCTGTGTTTTTTCCTATTTCAGCAATATTTGATGTTTCTTCTACAAGTTTCAAACACTGACTGACTTCCTTGGCCCAGCGGAAGTTAACTTCAAGGGTATGGAATTTAATCTAGTCTTATATTTAATCTGAGAAAAACGTTGCTATTCTGCCTCTAATGTGTTTATAATGAAATATTATACTTGTTGGAATTTGCGAAACCAACTGTTGAAGATTCCTCTATCCGTACCCCCACCTATTTGGATCGGTCGAAATAATCAGTCAGACAATTTACGAATTGTCTCCAACCGGAATTACTGATAAGGAGATTTGAGGTTTACTTGACCCATAGGCATTTAACTCTGTTGGAATGGATTTTGTCCCACCAAACGCTATCTAATCTTATATTTAATCTGAGAAGGATTTGATTATTTTGACTCTAATGTATTGCTCCTTGTTGGAATTTGTTAAACCAACTGCTGATATGTTTTGCCCAAAGATATTATCTATGTTATATTTCCCTACTCATATGTCACTGTGTTCACCATACGTGTATATTAGCGAAACTACCCACCCCTACACTCCCCCACTATACACTTATATACACGCTTTCACATGCATACATGTATACCTACATAGATATCTCGTTATTCATTTCAAACTACACACTGCTATTTGTGAAAGAGATGTCATACTTCTGGAGAGTAGGTTTTTGTTAAATACGTGTCGAAACTTTATAACTATGGATTAAATTCTACATATAACAGATAAAGTGAACTATATATAGACAGAATTATGAATTTCATGGAACAATTTTGTTTCACCTTATCTGATCATCTTTCTTGGGGTATACTTTTCTGCTAAATGTGTGCCGAAAATTTCTAAATATATATTAAAATTAAAATGTACTGCATATCAATAACATTATACATTTCATGAAAATATCTTCTGAAAAACTTCACTATTTCGTACTCACGTACATACATATCACTGTGTTTCCCCCCTACGTGTATATGTATATATGTGTACCTATCCACCCCCATTTATACACCCCCACTATACACTCATATACACACTTCCACATTGTTACATGTATGCCTACATACATATCTTAATCATTTATAAATACAAACTGTTATTTCTATTGATGTGTTTTTGAATCTTGTTCTTTATTTCCTCTATATTATATTGTTTAGGGTGTCTATTCATAGCTTTACTAAATTTATATCTCCCCCTTGTTTAACCATTCTGATTGCTAAATCTTTCTAAAAGAATTCTTAATTTCTAGGTTGCCCGTGCTATTTTTAGATATTCTGCTAAAATTGACCCGTAGAAAATGTATGATGGTATGTCACTTCTTTTTTGTCATCTGTACTATGCGAAATGGGAATACATCCCGTTTATCGAACTGTTTGTATATGAATAATCCAATTATCGATCTTGATATCTAAATTGAGAAATGTTGCCTTTCACCTACTCAATTTTCAGCTCCACTTAATTTGGGTATCTCTGTCTAGTTTTTCCCGAATTCATCTGTATCGTTTAGACAGCATACATCATCTATAAAGCGTGTACAACCGTGAAGTCTATATGCTCTACCTATATTATTTTTAATTAGTGAAAACATAAATTGGAATCCATGTATCTGATTATATATTACTTTGAAAATTTTCGAAATTGCTCTACATAGTTTAGAGCCTATAATATCTCGAATATCGGTTGGTGTTTTGTGCATTTTCGGTATCCAATACATAATTGGTAGTGTTTTTAACTTGTCCTCTACTTTTAGTTATTAATACAGGTTATTTAAGATTATTTCTTTAGGATCCTTTTTAGATATCTTGTATGTCAATGATGATGACCCTATAATTCCTTTCCAACAGTAGTCTTTCAATAGAAGGAACACACACGCACAGGCATATACGCCTGTGCGTGTGTGTTCCATCTATTGAATCAGGGGGGTTCTGGTGTGTATATAGCTGGGTATGTATATGCTTATATACGTATGTGGGTGGGTGTATGGTTGTATGTGGATACTAGTGTGTGTGTATATGCGTGTGTACTGTGTGTGTGTGTGTATGCGTGTGTACTGTTTGTGTGTGTATGTGTCCAGTTTATGCATGTGATATAACCTGTATTCTATCCAATACCTTGTGATTATTTATTATTTTGATGTTGTGTTGCTTTAGAATGAGCTTATTTAGGGGTGTTGCAAGTTGAAATACCCAGGTCTTTGGTGTATCGTTTCGCATTCGGAGATGGCCGCAGCCACGATACATCGTCGTTTCATGGAATTGTGTATATGTTTGATGATGTGGGTTTTCTGTAAGTTAAAATTATGGTTATGCTGTGACCAACTAAGGCGTTTAGGTGGTCGTTTTCTTGAATGGCCTGGACGTTTCGCCGATATAGACCTTGTTGCAGTCGTTGCATGGTATGACGTAGACAGCGGCGTCGGGTGTGAATAGGTTGTGGTGTGGTTTGTTGATTAATTCCCTAATGGTTGTGGAGGTGAGATTGGTGTTGGTTGAGTTGGTGGGTAGTGTGATGCGTCTTGTAATATCTTTGTTTTATTTTGTTCAGTTTTGGTCCTGTGTATTTTATATGCCTTCATCCTAGCGTTATGTATCACAAATCGTGGATAGTGGGGCGAGGAGAACGATTGGACTATGTATTTCCCCTCTTCATCTATGTAATCGGGACGGCATATCCTAAAAGCACTAAGGAAAAAGCCTATAATAAGTCCTGATTTTATTTGGGTGTGTGGTGCGAGTAGAAATGTATGTGGTCGTTTTTGTTGGTAACATTGCTGAATACGCTGATCTTAGTGTTGTACTCCGTCCTATGTAGTATGGTGTCGAGGAAAGGTAGTTCTGGGATTCTTTTTCATGTGTCAAGTTGATGTAGGGTTCTACTGCGTTGAGTTGTGTTATTAAGTTAACTAGGTTGGTTTTAGGACCAGGGCATCGTCAATGTAGCGGAAATAAGTAGCTGTCTTGGGTATGATGTTCACGAAAAGGCCTGATTCTAGACATTCTAGAAACAGGTAGGCTAGTACTCCGCTGACGGGGAGTGTTTCTCGTTGAAGGCGAAAAAAGAACACCAGTTGGTTATGAGTGTGCATAACCACGCCCACCCACTAAACAGCTGACCCACTGAAACACCTAATCTAAGCACCCCGCCCCCTTTATAGCTGATACACATACACAGATCCACTTAATCTAAACACCCACACCCCACCAGCTCAAAGACCCATAAAGAACTTTCATCCGAATAAACCAGGTCACCTGCATTCCTCTTCAGACATAGAAAATATTTTTCATTTAATTTCTACTATCGTGGCATGGATAGTTTCACTTTTATGCAGTGTTCAAATTTCTTCTGGTGAAGGACTCGCAGCGACGAAATGCATAAATTCATAATAATAAATATGCTTGAGACGTAATACGCTTTCTCAATCTTTCTTTTCCACATTGTCTAACCATATATATATATATATACAAAGAATTAAAACCACAATCCATAGATTGTGGACTATAAAGTACACATTTTCTTAAAATCTCCTTGTAAAATGCTGGAATACCCACCTTCACGTTTTGGCTGTAACCTTTTATGCATAACAGATACAAATTGACAAGATACACTGTTGAAATCTCCCTATATCATGTCATCTGTACAAACTTTGGGCTTTATATATTTGTTTGGTTGAATACGACACACATATTTTTTCTTGTTTACGCACAAGAGAACGTATGTTCGGATTCAAATTATATAAATAACGTCCAAACGAAACGAGCGCTTTCGACTGTGTGTTCAGTCATTTTCAAGTACATGAAATGTTATTGTTTGCACAGTTTTAACTAGTGCCAAAATTAATAGCGTTGGTTAGTTGGCGTGCAAGGCAAGTGATGGGCGAATGCAATATTTGTTAGAAGGGGGTTTCAGATGTTAGTTGTTGAACACACTCCCTGGCCATGACCAAAAGAGATTTTGTTAAGGGTTGGATTTTAAAATTTTATTAGAAGCGCTTCCATTATGGAAAGTCTTCTTTTTTTTACAGTGGACGTGTTTTATAATGCGTGTGTTGTTAACTAGAATTTGACGTATGGGAATTTGAAAGTGTGTGTTTGTTTAAATGGGTGCGAATAGCACTTAGATCAAAAAGGTGGCAAGTGAGACGGCGAGAGTGGTAGTAGTGTAACAATTCGATTGTGGATAGGAGACAGTCTCCTAAAGGTCAAGTGAATTCGTATATGACATTAGGGTGATAGGTAATTTTTTTTGTAGGGAGGGTTTGTTGATCATAACAAGGTTTTATGTTTGTTATAATAGATAATTAATTGTATATGATTCTCTGGGTCGCCGGCAGAGGTGTATTGACGTATTATACGTTTTAATGTAGACTCGTCTTGCTTGTAGTTTTGGTGCATCTGGTTACAGTAAAATAAGGTGGTGGTTTTGTTTTTATTGTTGTTGTTGTTGTTATTTGTGTTATTGTAGAGTTTATTCAATGCTAATTTGATTTGGTTGTCAACAACAACAACAACAACAACAACAACACACAGACACACACACACACACACACATATATATATATATGTAAATTTTTAAATTAACAAATAAGAAAAACTTTTAAATTAATTAAATATGTATTATTTCCAATAACTCGTTTCGTTGACTAGCAACATCATCAAATTGGAATCAACTGATATTTTGAGACTGATGTTGTTTTCATCGTTGTCATGGGGATCGTGCGACGTCATCATGTTCTGGTGGTGTTATATGACAATTATTTTGGGGATATTTTAAATTTTAATTAAAAAATATTTGGAATCTTAGCCCTTTTTCTTGTTGCTCTTCATTGGTATTCTGTTTTGTTTCAATATTAGCTTCGCCAATACTGGAAGAAGCGTGAATCTTCCTGGATCATTATTCTATTGTGTCGCTTTCCGAGATTCCAAATATTTCAAAACTAAAAATGTAAATATCCACAAAATAACTCATATAACAACGCCAGAACATGGTGACACCGCATGATCCCAATGACAGCGAACAGCAGACACAAAACTGTTATTATTGAATTTTCTCTTAGGAATTTTCAAAAACTCTAAAGAATCGCTAAAAACATGCCTGTGGGTCGCCTTATCCACCTGAAACTATCTGTGTGTACTATGTTGTGTGACTGTTTGTGTTACGTTGTCACATTCAGAATCTGGCTCCGATTTTGAATGTGCTATCTTGTAATAATAAAAAAAAAATATACGGCACATTGAACTATTTGCTCTGTCGATTAATTGCAGCTTTCTCGAGATCCGCTCATCCAAACAACTGCAAATGCACATCCTTAGGTCCTGAGCAATACACCTGCTGAATTTCAACTTAATACAGTCCCTGGTTGTCGAGATAGACTATTACATAAACACTAGGTCGGATGGCGGCCATTTTGAATTTCAGGATTTTACCTTCATACAATTTTTATAGACTTTTTTCTCTCATTCAGAACATATTGGGGACATGAATTCCGTTGAGTTCTTTTGTCGCAATCTGTGTGAGGTTGACCCCCATTTTCGATTAAAATGTCTGGACTATTAGCTTGAGATGCAATTTAGAGAGGTGTAAAAAAGGAAATATTTTAAAAATGTTACTTCTTGTTTTTTTGTTGTACAATTTGTTATAATTTGTGTCAGCGGCTCATAAAAAATGGTAAACATTATTTCCTTTGATGTGCAAGATATTTTCTGCTTTCACTCGATTAACAATCACTAACATTGTCCATATTTAGTCTCGCTAAATTGGAAAAGATGCAGTTTTAGAAATAGAATTTGTTGAAAAAAAGCAAGCAGAATCCAATTTATGAAGGAATAACTGAACAAAATATCATTAGGTTTTTCTTTTCCTTGTTGCCATTTCTACATTTGATCTTTTAGATCAAATTTCCCCATAAAAGTAATGGAAGATGAGATATTTGTGATTGTGAAAGATAATAACGCACCTGAATAAAAATTAATTGAAAGTACGCGTATGTGTGTGTGTTTACACGAAGACTACGACGTCGACAATACGGGAACCGAGGACAGACCCGCGGAGAGAGTTCTTCGATACATTCGGTAAAATGCTGTCTTATTTGTAGTTTATCTAAATATTAACACATGCGTATTCTTGTTGGAAAGATTTTCCTTTTGGCTTGTATCACTTGTTATAATCTTTGCGGCCCGTAAAAGACTAACACAAAAGGTTAAACGGCTAGTGTTGTTTTGTGCGTATTCTTGTTGGAAAGATTTTCCCATATATATATAGCAATTATTTAATGGATTATGAAACTTTAACAGTTTAAACACGAAACGTAATGCAACGGGTTGGCTAATGGTTTTAGAATCATAATGTCAATGAAACAATATGTGAAAATATGAGATTATAGAAATAGTTTAAACTTATAGAAACATTCAGAAAAACCTAACGCCAACAGGTAATGAAATAAAACCAAACAGCAAACAATTGGTACAGACAAATAATTCAACGATTTTGTATAAATTGTAGAATGATACAAATATAACGTTATAATAACGTTATATTTGTATTGTTCTACAATTTATACGGTAGACAGAAAAGCGTTGATATGTAAACAAACCGGGGCAACCAAAACGCTGGTTGTTAAATAACATTTTCGTCTAACTTAACGTGTAATTCAAACATTTAAACATGTAGTGAAACATCTCACATTAACGGATAAATGTGAACAGTTTTTACATTTGAATGTTTGACACATCTTTTTTCTCAAAACAAACAAGTTGAACGCGTTGGCAAACTATTTAAATTTAAATTTCAAATAAGGGACGCTAGTCCCATTACAACTATTAACGAAGTTAAAAGTTGCGTCCCTTGAGCTGAACGTTTAAAGAAACAGTTGAAAAGTTTTTTCTCGGCAAAAGTGAACGTATTGTCCTGTTCATTGCTATATTTCAAAGTTGGAGTTCGGTTGCGTAAGTTAAGTATCTGTTTTATTCCATTACATGTACAAACACTAATAACATACATTAATGTGTGTATAGCGTTATAGATACATATACATAACATTATACATATTTATGAAACTGTCAAACACAAGAAAACCTTTCATGTGAAGTAACGCAGACAAATGTTTTCTAATGACATGATTTTCCTAAACTTATTATTAATATCAAGTAAATAAATTATTTCGTTATTGCAACAAAGAAATCTTTTTGTATATTTCGTTTGTCTATACTTATTTTATTGAGACTCTTTCGCCAAGTTTCTCCCTTAATGCCAGTATACTAAAGAAAACGTGGTACTCCTCAAAATATACCGAGAGGAATACTACAAACATATAAATATTTTAACTCGCGGACACGAGTTTGTTGTTAAGTGACGCAATGGCGTGACCTTTTCTTTTTCCTTTTTGAGTATTGTAGTGCGTGAATTCAAATGTTACCCCCCTCATCGGCTGCATGGTTCTCCATACAAGCCTTGCGTTGGTTTAATATATGATAGATATGATGAATATAATTATAAACTGATAAATAAATGTAAAATTTATGCAGATGATACCAAATGGTACTATCCAATCTTGTCACCGGTTAACTAAGTAAGTACAGGAGGATCTAGATACATTACTGTTATGGTCAAGAGAATGGCCATTAGCTTTCAATGAAGATAAATGCAAGGTGTAACTTGTAGGAAATAGAAATCCATGTTACGATTACTGTATGAACGAAAATATACTAGATATTACAATAATGATGGAAAAGATTCTGGTACCACAACAACCGACAAACTATCAATTTCAAAATATATTGCCAGCGCTGCTGCTAAGGTGAAGAGAGTATCAGAACTGATTAAGCATACTTTTTTTTATATATGGGCAAGGACTCGTCCCATATAATATATATATAAGATGTATATCCGTCCGCACCAGGCCTGTACACAGCGCACTTGGAGAAAGTTCAGAGACGAGCAACTAAGTTAGTACCAGAATTAAAAGGTATGCATTATGAGGATAGGTTAAGGTTATAGGTTAGGGTTAACATCGAATAGAAGGAAATAGAAGGGATCGGGGATCGGGGAGACTTAATAGAAATGTTTAATATTGTGTGTGATTTGGAATTAGTAGACTTAAATGTATTTTCACTAGAAGAGAGTACAATGGACAGAGATGCCATACATATACGATAAAAGTAAATAGAAGTCGGTTAAATTTTAGAAAATTCATTCTTTAGCAACAGATTAGTGGGACTATGAAATAGATGATCAGAATATGTAGTGCCACCAACAGATGTACATTACACTACCGCAAATGTTTAAGATCCTAGATATTTTGTAAATATGATTGTTATGATGTGTACTTGTATGTACAATTTGTATTTTCTTTTTATATTAACAAATCTTCTAAAAGGTTCTAATGATAAGCTCCATTTCCAACATTGTGCACTCAGCAAAGGGATCCTTGTTTGTGGTCTTCGTGCTACCACTCTCCTGCACTCTGTCTGTCATCATTACTGCTTTAAAATCCAAAATGTGTACGGCACAGGTCAGGGCACTCGGTTCGTGCCTTTATCTATTTATCTTTTTGTAGAATGCCTGGGGTAGGTAATATACATGATATTTCTTTATTGATCCACACCGAGCTGT
>VCCN01001380.1:376-14749 GCA_006491835.1 Architeuthis dux | reverse complement strand
CGTTTTGAGATATAACTTTTTAAGCCCAATAGATACAAATTGGGGAAATTCTCCTTCCAACGATATATATATATATTTATATATCACCTTCATGAATTAAATCTAAAAATTTGCCTATAACGTATACTTGAGATATTCTTGTAAAATCCAGAAATACCTATAAATTATCAGATATCTCAACTGGGAGACGAGATATGAAATTCTATTTTTTTGGTGTGTGCTAGTGGCCATTTCTTTTATGCAAATGAGGTAGTTCTTCCCAACTTTTTTCGTGGGAACATATTTTTTCTGAAAGAGGACATTCTAAGGAACATTTTGGTATCCTAAATGTAGAATCATGGGTGGGGGTGCACGGTAGGCCATGCTGGTCCGCGTCCTTTAACGATGTAAATATATATGTATATATCTCCTTGAATTAAATCCACAATTTTGCCTATTGCTACATGAAATTTCCTTGTAAAATCCTGAAATACCTATGATAAAAAAATGTATTTTTGAATTCCTCATGTCTAAAAACCATGATTTAGCCTTTTAAAGTACTCAGATATGTTAACTTCCATGTCTTTGCCACGTCTTACCGGCAAACCTTTCTATCTCGTCCCTCCATCTTGTATCTGGTCTTTTCCCACTGCGTTTACTTTCTCAGGAAACCAGTCGGTTAGTCCCCCCCCCGTCTATTGTCATTTCTTCTTGCTAGTTGACCAGCCCATCTCCATTTTGCTGAGAGGTTACTACGATCTTGGGACCATTACCTCTTGGGTTTCTGACCTCAGACATGCTATAAGGAGGGTTAGATATCACATGTATGCTGATGATACCCAATTATACTATTCTTGTAAAAGACAACGACAATATTATAAACATCAAGTGATCTTATACTAAAAATAATTGCTTAAAGTTGAATACTGAAAAAAGCAAATTTATTATGATTGGGTCTCGTCAGAATTTCTTTTTTAAAAACATTCGGTTGGACCCAATCAGAATTGATAATTACGTTATCGAAAGAGTGCGTGAAACTAAAACGATTGATGAGGAACTAGATATGTAAACTCATCCACTGCTAAGCTGCATGGCAAGTTAAAACATGCATTTAGATTCAAGAAATTTGTAATTAATCATCTAAATTTAATTTAATTAAAACCTATATCCTCTATGAATTCAATTATGGAATATTACAAAATTTAACTTAACAGCTACAAAACAAAATTACAAAATAGCTGTGTTCGTTTTACCTTTAATTTGAGGAAATACGTGCCCTTTGAAAGAGTAATAACATTTTAACTATGAATAACAGGAGACTGCTTCAGTCTTACATTAACGTTTAATATAAAAAATTATAAAGCACCTATTTATTTATGCAACCGTATTAGAGCTCATAGTGAAATGTATGGTTATTACATTCGATTTGATATTTATCCTCCTTTTGCTAGATCCAAGATAAGAAATATTTTATGTTCATATGTAAAAGAATTCAAGGAAATTTCTAAAACCATTAATATAAACAGTATTTTATGTGCAATGAAATATTGTTTATATTAAAATGGTTTTAGAAATGTCATTCCTTCAGACAAAAATGTAAAAATGATTTATTATATAGACCATTTGGATAATTCATTTAAGAAACGATTGCTTCTTATCTCAGTTCCTCAATTTTGATTGGTGTGTTTATTTATTTCAGATCTTCCTGATGTGATGTTTGTTTTATGATGTAGTAGGTTAGTCTTGTTACTTAAGCTCTTGACCGCATACTGAAGCTAATTGCCTTGAATTTCTTTTCACTTAATAATTCAAGTTTTTTTGTTTACTTTTTTATGTTCTTGATGACGATGCATAACTTAAATTAAACATGTCATACAAAATATTGACAGTAAAAACTACTGTCAATATTTTTTGGGGCAGAAGAGTACCTTTTTAAGGTAAGACCACGCTCCCCTTACAGTACTTATATTTTTGTATGTTCTTGATGACGATCTTTTTCTAGGAGTGATATGAGAACAAAAGCTAATGGCAAAGTTTTCAGAATGTAAATTTGACTAAAGATTAGAAACTTGTTTAACATTACTGCGTCATAAATTGTAAAAATCAATCTTAAAAAGTAATTCCCGTAAATCATAAGTTTTTACGTCACCATAATATAACAGTACCATGGTCCTCTGCCACAATCGTACAATGAACCAACGAATAAAACAAACATTAAATTCAAATATGTTATTCCTTTGAGTTTCATGTGTGGGCAGATCTTAAATTTATGAATGACGGCACTGACTCAAATAAGTAAATACTCCGGACTAAACAATCAGACAGAAAAACAGATTAGCAATTCATTATTAAACGTAAGTATTCCTTAATCACAAATCGTTTAGAACTGACTGGATAACGTTTGAAGAGCCATTTTGAAAACAAATAATTTGGTGTATTTTTAACAAAGCTAAAAACAAAAAAAAACATTGCTCTGACAATACAAATAGTATCTTCGAAGAATACATCCAAAGTGAAAATTAACGATTGTGGTATTCAATAATAAGACAATTTTGATGGATTCAGGTTTTAAGATAAAAGACTAATTTATTGTGTATAACTGTCGGGGAACTGTGACTCAAATAATTAAAAATTACATTAATAGTTGAAAATAAATAATCAAATCGATAGATTTTAAATTTTAAAATGTAATAAAAACTTGGAAAAAAAAGGTTAAATTTAATTTTGATTGTTTTAAATTAGACACATCAATATTATTTGAAAAATATAAGTGACCTCAAATAATTACAAGTCAGCCCATAGTTTTTACACGCTGTGAAGATTTACAATGGTAAATTGGACCCTTACCGTCTTGAGGGACAAAAACTTAGTACCGATATTACTGAATGATTCGTAAATCTGCCGCTGGTCCAATGGTTCAGACACTTGTCTACCAACCAGTTCCCTAATGAGTAATAGCTATCAAGCTGGTTTTGCAAGTCATTACTACGGAGTAATGAGTTGATCCTCACTGGGTGAAACATACGTGTGGTCTTGTGCCAAAACTAAGCTTGACAAATAACTTTCCGTATCCGATTGCCAGTGACTGTGACTACAAGGTTTCGTCTTTTCTTAGCACTTTGCCAATCCGTTAATAAGCCGAAGTGCGCTCTAATCTTGGTATGCCTAGAGAGGTAGATGTTACCATAAAAGGTCAGACGTTTTGTTTCATTGGGGTTTGTAAGCACAATAATGCTGCATGACTTTTTTCGACAAATTGAGCCTCTCCTGAAGGTTTCAAGGTGGATAGTTTTTGCAGGTGTTTGGAATGCCTTGATTCTGATCTAGAAAGACGTTAGGTTGGGTACTAACAACTCTGATGTTGATGCAATTCATCAACAGGTCCGACTCGAACAAGATAGGACAGCGACGCAAACGACATTTAAGGATAGGCTACAAGAGGCTGTTAGATTGTAGGAAACGCAGCAGTAGCTATGGCATAAATGGCCACCTTTCTCATTAAAAAAGACCAGAGTATGGTATTTCGGGCTAGGGTTAGGTTAAAAAGAATGTTTCACGAACATCGAAAGGATTTGCGTGTGGAAGAGCTTAGAGGAGCTGCTGATCGACACACCATAAGCGCCACATGGACGACAACTGACTACAAACGAGGGCGAGGAGTTTCGAGATTACTTCGCGAAACGGCTCACTAGGGATCCCGGTCTGGGTTCGGCTCAGTTAGACTCCTATTGGGCCGACCTTCTTCCCCTGAAGAAGCTAGGTTCGGTGATCCCATAGAATGGGAGGTGATTTGGAAGGGTTTAAAGAGAGTCGAAACAGACAAGTCTCCCAGAATCGATGGTCTAGCCAACGAAGTGTTCTCGAAGCAGTTGCACATGTTTCTCTGTGCTGACAACGATTTACAGCGACTGATCCAGGGGAGTATTCCATAACGCTTAACTACGTGTGAGTTTGTGTGCTGCAGAAAGACACGCATTGTAGAGATGGCATTTAGCCATGAGGCAAGCCCGGATTTCTTTCTTGTTATTTAAGAACTAGCTTGTATTACTAAAATACACTGCATAAAAATGCTTTGATGGCAGATTTTATTATTATATTTATTATACTAGCTGTAAATTACTATAAAAAAGCTAATCCTATAGATAAGCGGCGTAAATTGGAAATTTCTGTTTGAACAGACGAAATTATTTTGTATATATCTCCATTCTATAGATCATCATCCCCAGCAGCCACCGTTATAGGTGCACTGCTAGACAAAGGCCATTCCCATTGCCTATCCCTAGCATTGCTCTTTCCATGACTCTGTTCGATTCTCAGTTCGTTTTGTTAATTTCCATATTTCGCGTCCGTAAGTTATAGCTTGTATTATGCAACAATTGTATACTTTACGCTTTAAGCACATTGGCAAGGTGCTCTTCAATATGTCTCTATTTATACCAAATGCTTTCCAGCCGATTGTTAATCGTTGTTTTATTTCGCTTTCATGGTTTTCTCTAACTTTATTATCTGACCTAGGTAAACATATTCGGCAACTTTTTCTAGGCCTCACATTTTTCTTATGGTCTTTTGGGGGACTTTATCGTTGAACATTACTTTTGTCTTTGTTCTATTCATCTTTAATCCTACTTGTTTTACTTTCCCTATTTAGATCCGTCAACATGTTTTGTAATTCTTCCGATGTTTTGTGACATCATGGAAACGTCATCGGCGAATCGCAAGTTATTTAAATATTCTCCGTCTATGTTTATTCCCATTCCCTCCCAGTCGGTTTTCCGAAACACGCTTTCAAGGCTCGCTGAAAATAGTTTGTGATATAGTATCCCCTTGTTTTACTCCTTTTCCTATATTTATCTTGTTTGTATCTTTGTGTAGTCTAATTAAGCGGCGTAAAATCGCAATTAATGTTCGAACCATGTAAATTATTTTTGACACTTTATGGTTGGCATTTGACATATCTTATCACCAAAACGTTTCATTTATTTACTTTTTCCCCCATAGTTTTAGAACCAACCGACCTTCCTGATTTAGTCCAGGCATTTTATGGGTCAACCTCACACAAATTGCAACAAAAACAAACTCAACGGATTCCTTGTCCACAATATGTTCTGAATAAGAGAAAAATGTCTACAAAAAAAAAATCCTCAAATATGGGCATATTGTATATCGTTGGAAAGCAAGTCATTTCGAGCTATATACAATCAACTGTCATAAACCCTTGTTTTAAAATGAAAAATTAAACACCTGTGAGATAATTGTGCATGGATCTGCTCAGAAATGTCATGATTTATTTTGTAATCTAGTGCCCACCCTTCCACGAAATGCCAGTAGAATTCATTGAGGACCTTTGGAGATACAGAACATCCAGGACTAAATAAAAACACATTTGTACACACGGGAATTTTCAGGGGGTTATGTTTTGTGGTTTTTGTAAAATGAAATGTTTTTATTTACGATTTGCTATATCGGATAAGTAGCAGTCAACGACATTTAAAGAAAATGTGTTGATTTCTCTTTCTTTCACCTCCTCTCTAAACTAATCACTGTTTTCCCTCTTACTCTGCCACCTTCTCTATAAAAGATACACAGCAACTACCCCTTTGACTGTCATTGATAAAGGCAGCAGGCAAGGCTGCTAAAAGAAGCCGAGCACAAAAAATGTTGCAATTTAATTTTGAGGGTTAATTTTCAAAATCTACCTTGCTAAAACTGCCTAGGGCTCCCCCGGGGTGCCCGCAGAAGATTTCATGAGGTTACGTCAAATGGTTTTTGTAGTAGGCTGTCACATACAGACGGACGGACAATTGGTGAATTATAATAAGATATACTATTCATTTACTGAATAATTTGCGTTTATGTTATGTTTTGAATATTTTAAGTCCCTTTGGTTATGTTCACATAGCGTCTTTTTCTTTTCATTGTGGTCACCAGATGTTTTATAGTATATTAGTGTAAGTTTCGTGGTTTCTAATTTCTTACACACAAATAATGGATTCCCTCTAAACCGACACGCAAATGAGCATAACTGATTTTGGGGGATTTTCTTTTCAGTTGTAAATATCACAGAAATTATGTGGATCTTATTGGGATCATCACTAGTGGTCGGAATTAGAGTCCAATTAAAAGCCAAGATTCCGATGCTAATTTTTCAAGGCTGGCAGCTTCCCTCCAAACCCAAAACCTCCACGTGAAAGATTTGAGGAAAATAGTCTCCCTCTCTCATGTGGTTCTGTTTCAGACTTTTCAAAGCCTAGTAAATATCAACATACAAGACCCACGTGCAGTAGACTGATTTCAGCATGCTCATATGGCAGATTATTGCTAATGTAGTTATTTTGAGACTTACCACAGACTTGCGCCAGACAAAACTAATCTTAGTAAATATCTAGACAGAGGTTTCGTGAGAGCACCATGAGGTATTGTGGTAAAAAGACTTATGTAAAGGGATTAAGGTAGCGTGAAAATCTGCATTACCCGCTCCTCAATTTGATCATGTATTTCTTATTTTTATTAGGAAATTGTAGTATGTCACTTGAATCTATGAATGATCCCAATTGCATATCTATTTCCTGGGTCTAGTACTCTCTTTATATGTTTTGTTTCATTTGTTCTCTATAAAATGTAAGCAAATATTGGCACTGGTATTTCGTATGTGTCACAGTTTTCCACTTCTCACAACATAACCAGACACCTTCACGTGACGATATGCAAGTGCTACCAGTATTGCTTCTGTCGGATTCTCACCTCCAAACATCCACACCATATTATGACCTTCCATAGATCTCTCAGTTGAGAACCCTTTTTGAGAACACTTATCCCCAAAATAGGCTCCACAGGATTGCCGCCTAAAGCTACCAAAATAGGATCGGACATATATCATTCAAGTTGTCAATACTAGGCTCCGAGGTTTTCTGACCGCTCAGAGAACAGCATTTCGCGATATAAGCAAATGCTTTCGCACAATCTTAAAAACAGCCTGGACTTTTTGATCCTCTGACTCCCCGCCGGAGAGACCGCTGTTTCTCACACACACACACACACACACTCTACTACGGCCGCAAAGATCATACTCCAACACACAGAGGCAAGTACTCCAAACACAGCTATTTTCTGAACCTTAAGTAGGAACCTTTTACAAACCTTAACTCTCTTCCCTTTTGTATATTTCGTGTATAATAAATATTCTTTATTATATATTTTATATTTTTGCGTTTTTCGTATTTTCATTTATTGCTTGTGGTATTTTGTATTTATTTCGTCCGTAGGCCAATTTCAACATTCCTTTCTTTCCTTTACCAAGTTCTTTTGTCACAAGATCGTGTATATCTTTTTCCTTCCTTCACCACTGACCAGCCATATCATCTCACTGACTACTGTCCCTATGTGACTTTCTTACATACTAGTACAAGTTAGGGTCACACGTATTGCCCCATAGGGACATAGGCTTACTTCCAACCACTTACCGATGAATAGGCATATTGCTCATCCCGACCTAACATCAAGTCATAACTTTAATTGTAACTAGGAAACTTATATACGATCATTTATCCTCATGGGGTCGGATAAATAATTTCTCTCCTCAACAAATATATACACTTTCCCGCTACACTGCCCGACCGGAAAACCTCATAACAATAGTTTGTTTTTTTGGCTGATGAAGGATGCTGTAACTGTATGAATATGTTCAGCGATGTATTGCATGCTCTCTCAAAAGTAGTAGTAGTGTGTGTGTGTGTGTGTGTGTGTGTGTGTGTGTGTGTGTGTGTGTGTGTGCTTGTGCGTCACGAAAGATACGAATAGAAGGTATATCCGGATGTTTTATTAGTAAATAATCACGGATTGTTTTAGTACACTACCATATATTGATCATTTTATTTCTAAAAGATAACATTACCCTTTGATTATCAAATAAATGCGACACTACAAATTTATTTTGTAGACTATCCCGTCAAGCTCTGTAAAAGAAACATTTCTTGATACCTTTTCTCCCTTAATTATTTTCCTTTAGAATATTACTCAGTTTAGCATTGGATTAGAGCAATTGTTCAACTGCTTTCATGTTACTGACTAATATTCATTCAACTTTCATAAATCAACTGTGGTTTTCACCGGCCATTAAGTTCGAGATTAAGTCATTTCCTTTGTATCGAATTAATTATATAAGCATTTTTATAACCGCAAGATATCGGGGGACGAGAACCGCGCTATAATGAGCATCGTTATATCGGGGGACGTATATATCAATATAAAAATGTGTCTTTGATTTGTACAATATATATATATTATATAGTAGAAAAATTTATAGTAGAAAGATTTTCCGTTCTCCTTGTGACCTATTTAGATTTCATTTAGTTATTGATTCTTATTTTTAATTCTTTATTTGGTATTATTCTGGTTTTAATTCATAATGTTTATTTAATATTATCAATATATCATTTGTCTTATTCGTCTAGTTTTAGTTTTTATTATTATTTTTTTATATAAATAATTACTGCCATATTCCGGTTTCAATTTTTTAAAGTTTTTCTATTTTTTAATTTTTTAAATTAATATTATCACCATCAGATATATTAATATTTTTCTTGTTGGTAAATTTCGTCATCTCCACCCACTGATGTTAATACTTTCTCCCTGTGTTATCACCATGGTTACTAATTATCCGTTATGAATTTATTCAGTTATTCTTCTGTTCTTTAGATTTGGTTTTCGGGTTCTTATATTTAGTTATCCATATTTATGTATGGTCTTATATTGTTTTCTGTTTCTGATATTTTTTACTTTTGGTCAAGTTTATTCTTCATTACTGACATAATATAATGACATGTTACGCTATGCCGGCACTATGCCGGCACTTCACTCCGATTTCATATCTCGAATTAAGCAAGTTTTTTCTATCCTTATGTGTTATTATTTGCAATTTTTCTCCCAAGCATAGGTTACACCTGGAATTTAAAGTCTTGTATGTTTTTGCCCGTTTTATTATTGTCCAAGTAATCACGGGTGTTTTGTTCGTGTCCTTCAACTTCCAGTAGTAAGTTGATAGCGCAGTGTATTTCTAGGTATGTTTTTGAAAGATGCTCTGTGATTTGCCAGCCTAGTTTTAAATTCTGGTTTCGTTAATCCGAAATAAGTTTTTTCCTCTTTTGGGTTTTCTAGTGTTGATATTATAGCCCTGTAGACTATTTCTCTGGCGAGACATTTATTATTCACTACACATTCGTTTGGATTTCTACAATTACATTTCTTTTCAGTTATATTGTTCTCTGTTTTGTTTTCAAGTTGTTTTTTAATATAATTGTTATGACTGGTTATGATTTTTCCTATGTTATCCATGCATAAATATCCCAGTTTTATGTTATTAATATTTAGTATTTCATACAATTTATTTTCCCTGGGGAAGTGTTTTTTAACTAGTTCTATAAATCTTTTTCCTACATTCGTTTTCACATGTTTACTGAAAGGGGGAGTGAACCATGATTTTTCCTGATTCTGATATTCCTGGGTTTTTTTTGTTTTCATTGTTATTATTCCTATTTTTTTCCACGTTATATTTTAGTTCAAAATTATTGTATCTACTATTTTGTAGTGCTTTTTGATATTCTGCAATATGTTTATTAAAAGCTTTCCTGTTAGAAGAGTTGCTTGTTAATCTTTTATTTATAGAGTTAGGTATCTCTTTTATTATTGATAATGGGTGGTTAGATTTTATATTAACGTATAATGGCTTGTTTTTGGGCTTTGAGTAGTTTTCATAAGTGTTATTATTTAGGTCTAGGGTTACGTCTAAAACTATTTTAAAATTTGCCTTTGTTTCTATTTTTAATCCTATTTGATTTAGTTTTTTGGTGATTTCTTTTTTAATTTTATCTACTTTTTGTCATATTCTTAACTACTAGTAAACCATCATCCCTGTATATACTTATGTTGTTGATGTTTATGTCCTTACTTTTTGTTAAGTTATATAATATGTATTTGGACTGTGTGCTCGAATCTTTCTCGTAAAATGCTGAATAACAAGCTTCACGTTTTCTGCTGTAACCTTTCCTACCCAACCTATACAAATAGACAAGATACACTGTTGGGAACACTGAGGAAATTTTCTTTCCAACGATATATATATATATATCCTTCATGCATTAAATCCACAATTTTGCCTATAAAGTATACTTGACATTTCCTTGTCAAATCCTGAAATACCTATAAATTAATTAATTTAGGGTAAAATAAAGTGGATTTTCTAATTCCTCATGACTGAAACCCATGATTTAGCCTTTTAAAGTACTCAGATATCTCAACTGGGAGACGAGATATGAAATTCTGTTTTTTTGGTGTGTTCTGGCGGCCATTTTGTTTTATGCAAATGAGGTAGTTATTCCCAACTTCTTTCTTGGGAACATCTTTTTTCTGAAAGAGGACATCCTAAGGAACATTTTGGTACCCTAAATGTAGAATCATGGGGGGTGCACGGTAGCCCCGAACTACTAATAATAGCAGATTAACTAAGAAATATGACTTGAAAAATTTGTCAGCAAACTAATTTCCTTTTCCAAATAATCCAGGGCCAATGCCTTTACTTATTAAAATCAATTGCCGTTGATTTTTTCCTTTGGTTTATTATATATGAATAGAATTTATATCAACTCTCAATAAATTAACTTGCTGGTAATGAATGATGCAGGTTTTAAAAAGCAATTTGAATTGATTTTATTCTTACAAAACGATCAAAAATCGTATTGGAATTTAGTCGTATTTTAAAATGTTTACTTTATATGAAAATATCATAGGATACATGCCTTCTAAATGCTCTTTATATTTGCTTGGCAGTTAATTCATGTACTCTTTATCTATTCATCTGCTAACAAAAAAGTTAGTCAATTCTTCTTCAAGATCTAACGCTCCGAATTAAGTGGCATGAACTTGTTCCAATCTTTAGAGAATAAACAATTTACGACTGGTAGTTTTTCTTGCTTTATAATGAATTCTTTTTTATATTTAAACTCTGAATTATGTGTTCCTAACCTAATAAATATGAACAGATTTTTTCTTTTCGAGTAATAATTAAAATGTATTATAAACAAAGATAATATAGAATGCTAATGAAGCTTGACAAACTGTTCTCGAAAGACGTCTCAACAAGTCTTTTCAAGTCTTCAACATGCATCGTTAAGATTACCAGACCGGAAAGGAACAGAAATGTGTAAAGATTTAAAGGAAGAATTTACAAGTAAAAAGAGAAATACCTTTATATGATAAAATCGATATTCTGAGAGCAACACTTTCATTGACAAATAAGGTAACTATGGCCTGGGTACATTACTGCATTAATCAGATGCGACAATATTCAAATAGAGTAGCATATAAGATTGAGAAATATATCACTTAATATACTACTATAACTTAAAATTACGTATATAGGATTTCTTCTCTTTATTTGAGATAGTTTCTTCCACTAAAGGTTTGTGTACACTGAAATATATTTTGTAAACATTTGCATAAAACATTAGAAATTAAATCATTTATTCGCATCAATCGGGTTATGAGTTCCACTGGAATGTTTAACGACTTCAGTTTTTATCAGTAATAAATAGTTTGCTTTGGGCTTCAACTAACAAATATATTTCTCTACGAAATTGATGATGAAAACTAGAATGTGAAGTTATCATCTATCGCAAAAAGTCATGAAAATAGTATCATTTTAGGTAGAAACGAAGCCAGTACCTAACCGAATTACATACTACTAATGGTAAACTTCGCGTATCCCAATATATAAACACATAATGCATCAAGATAGCAAGTCATTTCATTTGCGATGAGAAAAATTGGGAAGGTCTATGATGTAAAGTCTTTTAACGGATCTTACACAAATGTTAACATGTTCGTCTTAGGTTCGAACACGGGAGTGTATTTTCACACACTTGGCAAGTGTTTATTATCTGTAAAACATCTGCTTTTAACATGCAAGCTTTTAAGTGATAAGTTTTGAAAAATAATGTTCACAATGCTAGTTCTCGTCTGCAAGCCTCCGAGTTGGGTGGTACTAAAAATATCCTGCCACTTTACAATCGCTGTTCCTTTTAAAGGATTGATTCATGATAGAATGAATTTTGCTAAAAGAATATTGTTGAATCTAGTTTTGTTGCCCACAGATGACATAACGGATCTCTCAACCAGAAATCAACTCGATTTCCAAGCTGATGATTGTTTGTGAATTTCAGTCCAAATGTATAAGTGAAGGCCTACATAGAAGGAAGAACTACTAGAGCCTTCTTCTAACGAGTCACATATCGTCAATTTATGTTATATTGCCTCTTTCCAATCGTCCTATTACTATTCACACTCATCAGACAAACGTTAATCGTTATTGTAATTTGCTAGCAGTCTCGTAAACAGAAAGAGAATGAAAGGGGTAATGCGATTTATTTATCAGCCCTTTATTTACTTGTGACATCGTAAGACAACATTATGATGGCATAAGAGAACGTTTATTGTGGTCACACTTTTTTTTTTCAATAGTGATTTCCTTACCTCGCGCATTTTTGATAGTTATGGGGTCAAAAGTGAGGTGAATATTTTGGCTGGATATCTATCTATGTATGTATCCAATGGAGCTAGAGGGCTGAAAATTTAAACATTTAGTCCTTATGTCTAGATAGAACTTTATTTTGCTTTTTTCAAAATTCCACTACAAAATCGGTTTTTAGTAGGGGGGGGGATTCAATTTACAATATACTTTTATGCTAAATTGGTCCTTTAGTTTATGTCCGGCAGCGTTCACGCTTTTTTGTTAATTCAGACATTTTTGGTGATCGCCACCTAACCAAAGACAGGAGATCATTGATCACCTCCTTTTGCCATTTTTCAATTGATAACCCCCTACACGGCATGCTGCCAAAAGATGTTGGTCACGTGAAGATTTCTATTGAGTGACTTACCAGACCTGTTTATGATATGATTCTAAATTTCCGAACGACAAAATAAGTAGAAATTACCCTTAAAAAGATATGGATTAAAAAAAAAATGTCATTATGAATAGCCAAGAAAAAAAACCCACTTTTTTCAGATTAAAATATGTTGCATTATTAAATAATATATTGGACAATGTTAAAAAAAATTTCCAGTTTTTCCAATCTACACCTGAGGAATAACAAAAACAAACTTTATAAAAGTTAATTATATCGTCAAAATCTGTATGCCGCTTAAACATTTCACACCCATTCGAGTTTTAAGGACTTCAAGCGTTCAGATTAAGAGTTACGAACCCTTAATCTGAACACTTGAAAATTAAATTGAAAAAAATCAGATTCGGCAAAGATAATATTAAAAAAAGGTTAAGATTCGGTTTAGCGAAACAAAGTAAAATATTATGGAAAAATGTTTCTTATGTAGTTTGAATTGCTTTGACTTCGTTTCTTCCGGAAATCTTTCGTTTTTGTGAAAAAGTAACTCTTATAGCGAGTGAACTGGTTCTAAAGTGGGTCATCGATTCACAATGTACGTATAATATAAAACTCAATCCTTACGTTGTGTCCATATTTGCAACGCCAGATGTCCACTTATCTGCAGAGCCGTAACTTTGTGTCCGCCTACGTAAATATGGTCGCCTATTTTAGCAATATATTTAAATAAAATTCTTAAAAGAATAAAAGGTTTTTAAAGGTAATTTTTTGTGCTTTCAACCCATAAGACGTTTGTTTCCTCCGTAAATTGTCAGTTTTGAGAAATCTTAACCACAACTTCCTCTTTAAAATATCTTAATAAGTGTGACACTAAACGCTGCGTTGGCCTACGTGGGTTTTCCCGGGAGTGTGCAATTGACAAGTCACCTTATTGTACGCAGATTCATTTCTTATTCTAACTGGGATGGAGAAACTTAAAAATTCAATCTTCTTTACTATAATTTGCTGTGACACTAAGGGGGGCTATTTTGCAAATTGTTTTTCAGGGTGATCTTCTTTACATTATCATTGTTTTTAAATAGTTTGGAATTTTTTAGTAGGTAAGGTGTGAAATTATTTAAAATAAATAACCTATATAACTTTATTCTATTAAATATTGTGTTGTTGACCCTTACAACCCAATGATTTTATTCAGATACTATATTGCTTTATATTTCGATCCCTAAGTATACTATTATCAAGCAACGGGTACTTTAATAAATAAAACATACTTACACTGACGGAAAATACAATTGCAACACCCTGATGGACAATGACAATTTTCATATGGGTACAGTATGTGCATGCTGGGGGTAGTAGATATAGTCCGGGGGCCAGCAGGGGCTACCGTGCACCCCCCCCCCATGATTCTACATTTAGGGTACCAAAATGTTCCTTATGGTTTTATCCTTCATAAAAGCCAATGTTCCCAAGAAAAGGTTGGGAAGAACTACCTCATTTG
>VCCN01001378.1:3342095-3355278 GCA_006491835.1 Architeuthis dux | reverse complement strand
AATCTCAATAAAATATCCTTTGGATTCCAATAATATATACATGTCTATAAAGATAATTCCCAATCGAAATTAAATCCGTTGGAATGTTATTCGATCCTGCTACCAGTTAATTTTAAATTGGCTCTGAATCGGAAAATAAGAAATGCAAAACAAATATTTTCTGTTTAAAAAGTTTTTCGTTGTCTTTTTTGTTTTTTTTTATCATTAAAATACAGTGTACACATTTTGTTTTTGTTTTAAATCTCTGCTGGAATTTTTTTATGTTTTAAAACAAAGAAAATTGTTTATGCTTCTTGGATTCTTATGAAACATTATCAGAAAGGATAGTGTTCTACTTATCGATAACTATAAAGTTTAACACATTTCGATGGACCTGTCATTTTAAAAAGAATTGACTATTATTTTGTTTAATTACATATAATGCATCTTGCCAGGTACGGTAGCCCGTAGAAATGTGATTTACCTTTCCTGGCTTTTATCAGTAGGTGTTGACAGAATTTGGATGGGCTGTTGACATTTCCTGTGAAATTAAAAACAGAATACGCTGGATAGTGGATAGGGTAGGGGGATGTAAAAACTCTATTACTTGACCTTTCAACTGTTTTCACCCGTAAACGACACCGCGGGTAAATAAATGCATTTTTCAGTTTTCTGTGGAAAGAAAGCAATATTTTCCCCAAATCCAGACAATTAATCATTAAATGAACTAATTTTTTTTTTTTTTTTTTTTAAAGAATTTTAAAATTTTTTCTCTTGGCAGATCCGTCAATTATGCTGGAATCGATAAAATGTTAGTCAAAAACTTAAACACGGCCTTAATCTGCGCAGAAATCCTCTGTGAGTACGCAACAGTATTTCTTTTTTTTTGTACGACTAACGATATGCTATTCTTGCAATTATAACCAAAATTATACTTTCAAAGAAGATATTTAACTATTGCAATACATTCTGAAAGAGCGGAAAATAGACTGTGAGAGTTGCTAGAGAGGAGGAGCTGCCGCTGCATTGCCACTTTCAAGACGTTATGCCGCCACCTTTCGCTAGGAAAATCATTTCTGAAATATTTACTAATTACTTCATGTATGTACGCAGAGGCGGTGCGTGGGACCCGCAGACTCACAACTGCGGGGCTGGGGGTGCAATATATCGGAGGAACACTAAAAACATAATCTAAAAAACATTTTCGGGAGGGGCGCAGTCGGAACTAGCGCCACCACGATAGTGAAAATCTGGCTTGAACTAAAGGCCGAAAATGGCGTATTCCGGGACCCCACTGCTACGATATTTTTATTTACTTTCTTTGGTCATTTTTCAACGTTTAGCTTTTTCTGTCAGTTATACATATTTTTTTACCCACACTCTTATGTAGTGAACGTAAAGTGAACACTGACAAAACTGAACGAAAAGAAAAAAAACAAAACTAAATCATTTCTGGATGAAAAGCGGAAAATAACATTTTGTTTTATAAATTCGTTTTCTTTTCCTATTTGGAAGCATTTTGTATTAAAATAAATTGTTTTTTTTTGCATTTTTTGATAAAATTGTTGTTAGAATTGTTGTTTCGTGTGTAAATTATTGTTTCGGAAGAAAACAATTAAAATACAATTATGACATCGTTTGAAATTGAAAAGAAAAGGGAAGTTAATGAATTTGACGAATGTGTGTTGCGACGGGAAATATTTCGTCTATCAACGACGTCAATTTATGGCAGTTTTCAGAAGGGACCTTATAGTGAGATTCACTTTATGTTCGTGAGAAGTTTTTAGAGATTTGGAAAACTATACATTTTTGAAATCTTCAGAAAATGGAGAATCCGAAAATCAATGTTGGCATTTGTACAGACATCTGCAGGGATGCCATTTTGGATTTTCAAAATGGCCATCATAAAATCCATATGTTGCACTATTAGTCAGTTCACTATGCATATTTGTTCAAAGTTTTTGTAGATTAACAAAATCATAGATTTTTTAAATCTTCATAGCATTGGTAATCAAAATAAATAATGCTGGCATTTGCGTAGACATCTGCATAAAATACACAATTTGTGCTATCTCGGCTTCTAGTCAACCTAGAAACATAATTAAGTATTCTAATCCTATGTATTCTGGGTCAAAAACTGAATAAAAGCCTCAAAATAGTGCTCAGGATGATTGAAAATCATTCTTTACATTTCTGATATACCTTTATTACATAAAATACATTAGGCCGGCACCCCCCATGATTCTACATTTTAGGGTACCAACATTTTCCTTGGGATGTCCTCTTTCAGAAAAAAGATGTTCCCAAGAAAATGTTGGGAAGAACTACCTCATTTGCATAAAACAGAATAGCCGTCAGCACACACCATGATTTCCAGACATGGGGAATTCAAAAATACACATTAATTCATAAGTATTTCAGGATTTTACAAGGAAATTCCAAGTATACTTTATAGGAAAAATTGTGGATTTAATTCATGAAGGAGATACACACACATATATATATATTGTGGTATATACATATACCGTTAGAAGCCCAACAGATACAAATACAAAAACATATACCGTTAGAAAACTGATAGAATTTCCTTTCTAACTAATATATATATACTTCCATCAAAAATTAATTCCACAATCCATAGATCTTTGAAGTTTTCTCGTAAAATGCTGAATACTTAGCTTCACGTCTTGGACTGTAACTCTTTAATCCCAACAGATACAAATTGGGAACATACACCGTTAGAAACCTGATAAAACTCCCTTTCTAAGAATATATATATGTATATATCTCCATCAAGAATTAATTCCACAATTCATAAGCTTTTGACAGCGTACTTGAAGTTTTCTCGTAAAATATTTAACACCTAGCTTCACTTTTAGATCTGTAACATTTTAACCCCAACGGTAAATTGTGAACATACACCGGTTGGAAGCTGATTAGATTCTCTTTCTAAGGAGATATATATATACCTCCATTGGGAATTAATGCCACAATGCTCAACACCTAGCTTCACGTTTTGGGCTGTGACTTTTTAAGCCCAAAAGATACAAATTGACAAGATTCGAAAGCTGATAGGATTCCCCTTCTAACGATATAGATATGTGTATACCTGCATCAAGAACACAATCCATAGAATAGTTGCTGATTCCAAGCCAGGATGGGCAAGAAAACAGGATTTAAGAACTTGACAACTCCGTTTCGTTCCAAGGAAGGCAGTTAACGCGTAAACACGATAAGTTTCAGCTGTGGTCACCCCTTCCTCAGCCCTGTGTCCATGGATTAACTATAAATTCCGGCATACTTGGTCTCTTAGCAGACGGATCCCGCCACTAGAATTGCTGTCCGAATAAACGGTGTTCATCTACTCAACGTATTCCCAAGTTTAGCTTGAAATACTCCTCCATCAATCAACAGCCTGCAGGTGGATAACTAAATCAGAATTCCTTGAAGCTTCGAGGAAGAACATGATCGTTTCAACATGATGGAGGTAACTTGTTATTGACTTGAACATTGCGTTAGAACATTTTTCTGCTTCCCATGCTTTTAGCTGGACACAGGGTTGAGAAAGGGGTGACCACAGCTGAAACTTATCGTCACTTACGATATCCTGTTTACGCGTTAGCTGCCCTTAGTGGTCCGTTAACATCTTTGTCGGTGAGGGTTTGCAGAAGGCGGTCATTGGCATTAGCAATGCATTCTGCGCTCGTGCTTCTGTCAACTGCTAATCTTCTACAGGCTTCTCGGACTTCATTCACTGGTTTTGAGCAGAGGGATTTGAGGTTTGGATTTTCTGTGAACAACTTGTCTAGGAGTAGTTCATATATAACCATGGATGTGTGCACGAAGAGTTTTCTTGTAGTGGGCACACTTAAGGAGATGTCGTGTTGTGGCGGAGCTATATACATCAGCCTCAATCCACGTTGCATAACTAACGTTGTTCAAAATATGATAAAAGGTGTTTAAAATCTTATTTTAGTCATCATTCAATGATGAGAGGATTTTACAAAAATCAAATTACGGTTAAACTTAACCGCTACACTGACCAGACGTTGGAATCTAGTATCTAGTATCAATGCCCGGGCCGACTGGGACAGCTTCTACTGTTAAAATAATATTTTCGTGGTGAAATATCGAAATTTAACATATTGGATATTTGAAGTAACTCATATAGATGAAAAAGGAAATTTTAAATTTAAATTTTCATGTTAAACAATTTTTCTTTTTCAGCGTGTTTTCGTTCGAAATTCTTGTACCATACAGGTAGACGCAAATATCTTTTTACTATTCTTTTATTGGTCCATTGGTGACTCAACCAATTACCATTCCACCACGAGTGTGTCCACCAACTGACGTCTTAATTTCAAAAGCGATGGAATATTTTATCGCAAAAAAATATTTTAATACACCGAAGACATTTTCCGTTTTCCGGGGACATTGCTACAGACCCCAAGCATTATTTGATGGACTCCCAGGGGTCCACGGACCCCAGTTTCGAAACCGCTGGAAGGTAGATGAAATTATTTGGAAAGTCTTCAATTTGCATTAAATTATGTTCTAGAAGGCCTAACTAAGTTTCAGATGATGTTTATGTACCAAATAACTTCATATTGCACCGGCTAGGAAGAAGCGGTTTGAGTGCACAAAGCTGGTTTCAGGGGCAAGATCTTCCACAAGTTTGAACCACAAAGCGAAACAAAAGCTGTAACCAAAAGATGGTGCCCAAAAAAGTCTCGTCTAGAGTGTGAAACCACACGCACTAAAGGAGTCAGGACACACTACACAGCTCGTGCGCAGGAGTTACGTTCCGACAATCTCTCTACGAAGAATTCACTTGCATTCACGTTCACGAATCCGTTACGAAAATGCAACCCTGAGGTATTTTCTTGCGTCTTATAGGTGTGAAACTCATGAATATTCATTACACATCGGCTACATCTTACTGCCAGGCGCGCATGCCCGCTTTTACAATTGCAAATGGCGGCTATTACAGCAGACGCACACACGAGGACGTTTAATTCGAGGTAACGTAACGCTTTCTTCGTCACAGATGCAGTAAAGATGAAGTTCATAAACTAATACAGGAGTTATATGGGATCGGCAATATTGTGCCAAATTGCTCTATTTGATTATGGTTACTGTAAGAAAGGTAGGCTTAAAGATGAACAGAACAAAGACAAAAGTAATGTTCAACGATAAAGTCCCCCAAAAGGTCATAACGATAGGAGAGACCCTAGAAGGGGTCGATCAATACATCGACCTAGGACAGGTAATAAAGCTAGAGAAAAACATGACGAAATAAAACGACGCATATTGATAGGTTGGAAAGCATTTGGCATGAATAGTGACATTCTGAAGAGCACCTTGCCAATGTGCTTAAAGCGTAAAGTAGACACGGTTGCATAATACCAGCCATGACTTACGGATGCGAAACATGTAAATTAACAAAACGAGCTGAAAACCAACTCAGAATTGCACAGAGAGCCATGGAAAGAGCAATGATAAGGATAACTCTGATAGAAAAAGTTCAACATGGATCAGAGGGAGGACTAGAGTGAAATATATTATACACATAATTAAACAGCAAAAATGGAGCTGGGCTAGTCACCTAACAAGAAGGAATGACACTAGATGTGGGAAAGACTAACCGACTGGTGCCCATGGGAAAGTAAACGCAGTAGGAAAAGACCAGACACAAGATGGAGGAACGAGATAGAAAAGTTTTCCGTTAAGAGGTGGCAAAGGTTAGCACACGATAGGTCGTCATGGAAGGAGATGGGAAAGGCCTTTGTCCAGCAGTGGACTTATAACGGCTGCTGAATATGACCGTTAATGGTGGATTGGCCTTGTAATGCAAAAAGAAATGTCAATATAATCAGTATCGATGATAGAATTTGCTTGTAATATATTCTTGAATACAATTTTCTCCCGATTGCCCGATCGTAACTTTAATCTGAGAGGAGAGTATTTAGAATCTGAGCCAACTTCAAATGAGGCTGCACAAAATGAAAGTGAGTTGCCCGTACGCGAGCAAAAAGTTTCCCGTGCGCGAAATTTAGTTCCTATTCAACTAGGCCACTTAAGTGCGACCGTTGCCGATCAGTTGCCGAGGTTGGCCCTAGCTGGTCTGAGATTACTACTATTTCAAAATCGTCCCATCCTTCCATATTCGGGTACAATCCAAACACATACACATAATTACATACGTAACTACGTATACGCACACATCGGACATCCGAAATACACACCCACACACACTTTATATATATAACGCAAATGTTTGTATTACTTAAAATATTCATCACTTGATCCTTCACAGGTTTTCTAGTCGGGCTAACTGATAACAGTAGGCTAGTATTCACAGCGGGGGTTGACTGGGGGTTAAGTGTTCTGACCTCTTCCTGTCTCCAAGCTGACAGATATCATCGTCTGGGAAAGAAACACTCACACACATATGGACAGACACATACACCTATAGTTACTTCTTATAGTGAAACGTGAATATACGCGTAAATATTTTTACATGAACAAAAAACACTAAATCTTTAGAGGACTCTAAATCCCGTGGCCCTATGCCCCACATTTCATCTATGTTCTTCAAAATACCCCCCACTCCCAATTGTAGAAGACGGTGAGCTCAGGCTTGATCCGCCCCTGTTTTCCACCGGTGGTTAGTGTTCGAGTCTAGATAAAAAGTCAGGATTTGGGATGCTTAGTAAATACTAAGAACATTGGGTGGCTTTTGTTCTAGAAATTCTAGAAATGAATTCATAAAATCCTTTCTACTACCATTGCTTCGTCGGACCCGATGGATCAGGGCCGGCCCGAGGCATAATCGAACTAAGCGTCTGCTTATGGCTCCGTGGCCACCAGAGGGGGGCGCATAAAAGGTCCGGCGGGGGGGGGGCGTCAAATTGCTTAGGGACCCATAATGGCTTTGTCCACCACTGATGTAGATGGACTGTCTTTAATTTAATGTGGAGAAATTGATGTTTTTCTCTCTTTTCAAATCTCGGATATCCCAAATCTATGAATGACCATAACTTGTTGATATTTATAATGTATTTCGATTTGTGTACTCTGAATATATTCATAGTTTTTTCAATAGTTTTTGTTTTGATTTTATCATTAGTTTCTTTAATTAGTGACTTTGATCTTAAACACAGTATGGAGAAAATGTTATAGTTTATTTAATAAGTCTTTTATCAAAATTCAAGATTTTACACACTTCAGATATAGACAGGGATGGGGAGGTATGTGGGGATGGCGATGTATGTGGGGATATTAAGGAAAGAGATGGCGAAAGAAAGAAAGGCATATGAATAAAGTATAAGAAAAGAAAGCAAAAATATACACAAAGTTTAAGTTTAACCCATAAGAATCCACTCATTTCTACTTGAAGGAACGTTGTGGGATTCTGTGTAGGCAAATTGACACAGAGGTACGTGACTGTACCAGGATGTTCAGTAGATGTCACATAGTACACTTCATGAGTTAAAATGAAAGATAAAATATAATATTATATAAGAGACTGTGCAGATCAATTAAATTGTATGTGACACCGGTATCACAGTGGGTTCTTATGGGCTAAGATCAAAGTCACTAATATAAACCTTCTCCTCAATTTCCAGGGTTTTGTATGTTCAAGGTCTGCTAATAGGAGACATTAGCATATACCTATTTCTCCAAACCAAGCCTTACCGTATAACTAGTTTCCAAAACCCACAAAGATTATTGGGGGTCGCAGAAATATTTGAACATCTTTCTTTAAGAATAATTATGTAACTATGTTATTTTTGATTATCTCTATACAAAAATGTATTCCTGTTGGTGCTTATTGTGAAAATGGCTCATTGCAATTAGAATTCACCGATTTTATTTATTGATATACATTATTGATTAAGAGGGCCACAAAGACTACTTTTTAATTAAGACTTGAACTAGCCAGGCCAACTGTATAATATAATGGAACAAAAAGAATATATGTTTTTAGCATGGAAAGATTAAAGCAACTGGAGCCCTTTGGGCTAGCACAGGGCTTCTCAAGGATCATGACCCCTCACGGTTTGGTTAAAGATTATTGTGGGTCGCAGAAATATTTGAAAATCTTTTTTAAAGAATAATTATGTAACACACCCATCAATGTGTTTCTGAATTTTTGATTTGTGCTTACGTTATTTGGGCCTAGGTACATCCCTGGTGTTATCGTTACAAATGAAATAAAATTAATGAGACCGACGCCCTCTAGATTATGAGTCCCCGGGTTGCAACCGGCTCAGTCCACATGTAAATTCGGCACTGACCACAACTATGGTTGCCACCCGTCCCGTATAATGAAATACTAATATAATGTATATTGAAAAGTAAAATGCACTGTCCCTTACTGAATCAATACGGGACGCGATTTCTCCCATATTTCCTTTGGCACCATACTCTAATGCATACACTACGTTTTCAGATGCTTGAAATGACATGAGACATAATAAAACCAAAAGGGTTTCACGGGACAGAGCGGAGAAGTATTACATAAAGAGACTGTCTAAATACAGGACTGAGTGGCAGACGGAACACTAGTTGGTCAGTAGTCAGGTAGAAACCACTATGAAATTCAATTGGAGTTGTTTTTGCGTTTTGGGCATCCTTAGGACCTCTATTCAACAGTTCTGGGTGATAACATCAAGAATAGGCTGGGAGCAATTTTCTTATTTGCATTTTTCCAGACCAGAAATTGTGACGTTATCATTTGCAGTAATTTCTCATATTTATCACATCGTCGGGTGCATTTATGAAAAGACCCAACTTACGCCCCCACAACAGCTTTCTCGGTGGTTTTCCGTGGTATCAGGTGTGCTCAATAATACACTAAAAGTCTACCACAGTTTGACCACTGGAAAGGTATAATTTACAAGACCTCGTCTAAGTTGACTGCCAAATTAGTTGGCTTCTATTATATTGGTTCTTGGCACATTGTTTGAGTTATAATTTTGGGGGTTAGAATCTTGGCAACCAGGTTAAATCATATCTAATAAAAACCATCCAGATTAAGAACAAATTGTTGCCAGTTTTTCTATGAAATTTAAGGGCGGCCATTTTGGATTTCAAAATGGCCGACTGTTAAAACATTGGTATTCTAAAAAAAAAATATAAATGTTAACACCATATTACGGGGGCATGAGTGGAGATTTGAGGGCCCAGGGGCCTGACTCCTTTAGGACCATCCTCCAACATTTAGTTCGGAGGTTCCCAACCTGGGGCCATGGACATTTTATAATGTTAGTAGAAATGCAATAGGTGAACTACTATTCAAAACACTTTTGGTCCGCCTCCATTTTGGGCGGGGTGGGGGCGATTAAAGATTAGGTATGAGTGAAAAAGATTTGGGATGGATCCAGGAATTTGTTTTCGGTTAAGAGATATTTTTGCATTTTAATATTTTATACATTTTTGTTTTCGCTCCTGTCTCTTTACACAATCTCAAAATGTTCCCAATGAATTTCAATTAAATTTTGTGGAAGGGAAAAGCACGTATCAAGGAAGATGTGATCACATTTTGTTCAAAATTTGTTTTTTGCTTCCTACACTTCTGTATTCGTTCCTGTCTGTCCTTATGATGTCTCCAAAAGTCTGTATGAATTTCAATGAGATTTTGTGGAAAGGTGAGCCACGTGGTACGGTAGAAGTGATTACATTTTGGGGTGGATCCAGAAATCCACCCCAAAATTGATTGAGAGATATTTTGACGGTTTCTTTTTTCACATTTCTGTATCCGCTCCTGTCTGTCCCCACGATATCTCTAAATATTCTCAATGAATTTTGTGGAAGGGTAAGCCACCTCGTAAGGGAGAAGTGTTTAAATTTGGGGGCGGATCAAATAATTTGTTTTTGATTGAGAGATATTTTTCAGTTTTCTTTCTCCGTACATGTCTTTCTCCGTACATGTCTTTCTCCGTACATGTCTTTCTCCACTCATGTCTTTCTCCACTCATGTCTTTCTCCACTCATGTCTGTCCACAGAATATCTCCGAAAGGGAAGGTAAATATGAAAATAAAAGCCATGAAAATATTCGTGAGCAATCATGCCCACCTCCACCCCTGCTTTCAAAAATGCTTATCATTTTCTTATAAATGTATTGTTTAATTTCACCATGGATAAATCTAAAGCAATATCTCATGAACTACGAATGAGGGTAGTGAAGCTGCACAAGAAAGGCAAGTCATTCAGAAACATATCACAAGCTCTAAAAATGGCAACAGTACGCGAAAGAAAATCTAAAATCGTCTACAAGAAAATTGGAAATAAACATGATTTGGATATTCCAACGAGATAATGACGCTAAACATACGGCAAAAACTACTAAAAATGATTAAAGGACAACGAAATCAAAGTATCAGATGTCTTCAGATCTCAACATCATAGAACCTCTGTTGGGGGAAATGAAGGGGGTTGTGTATGAGAGAAAACCCATACATCTTCAAGAGCTGGAACAATATTGCTATGAAGAAAGGGATAAAATGGACGTTAAGAAGATCAAAAATCTAATTAGAACTCATCCAAAAAGACGCGGATCCCATGGGAGCTGAAATACTTGCAAAAGATGGAAATACAGTATTAGTTCCAGGTGTACGTAAACCTTTGTGTTTGCGATTATTTTGTAAGATTGATTTAAATATACTTTTCACGCTTTCTTTTGTTACATATTACATAGCAACTCTTCAATGTATTGAACATGATAGATGCAGTTGCTTCTTTTGTGAAATTGACTTATTATCCCCACCCCCAAATACTCAATTTTTGGAGGGCGTGCGTAAATTTATGACCAGAACTGTATGTTAGTAATAAGACCTTTGTACGCCATCTTGAAAATGATACCTTTCCAGTGGTCAGACTGTGGTAGACTTTTAGCATGTCATTGAGCACGCCTGATACTACAAAAACCGTTGAGAAAACTTTTGTTGTGATTTTTTGGGGTGTAGGATGTGTTTTTTTCTCCATAAATGCAGCCAACTAATTTGGCAGTCAATTTGGACGCCATCTTGAATATTATACCTTTCAGGTGGTCATACTGGGGTAGACTTTTGATCTTGTCTCTTTGAGCTTTGATCTGTCCTGTGGTTTTGAAGGGCAAGGCATTGCTTCAGGCAGAGAGGAGCAACAAAAAGTCCACAAGGAAGGAAATGTAGATAGGGTAGGTGTTGGTTGGGTAGAGAGAGAATTCACATTCAAAGTTCACATAACCTAGGTAAATTGAGTTATGAGTTGTTCTTGATCAGATAAATATATTGTTCAGTCAGCCAACATAGTGGACTCTGTGGTCTACCAGGTCATTTGCGAATTTATCAATGTGTTCTTGCTTCTTCCAAATATACCAAATAGTTTATTTTGAGAGACCAAACATTCTGCCCTTGTCTATGATCTGGTGTTTTAATCCTTAAAATAATTGATGCAACTGCATTCTTATTGACTGTTTATTTCCTTTACATTCATTTTGAGAGTAGCAGAGCTTGTTGTATAGAAATTCACCAGAATGCAGGAAATGAAGTGTCTGAAACTCGAAGTCTCATGGGGGAGGACCCCCAGACCACCCGCTTCATCTGTGTCCCTTATTTTCCACATTGAAGGTGGCAACCCCAACGAAAGGTGCAACAGGGTGGTTCTGTCGAGTACTAAGAAGCGAACCCCACCCACTTTGACGCCGTCAGCGGTCGATATCTGATTACAAGTGACGCCGTGTATCAAATCTCGTGGCAGGCACCCACGCCTCGTTTCTACATTATTATCCCGATGCAATAATATTCTTGGTCCCTTAGTTACTGTCAGTGTCGAATTAATGCATAAGCTACAGATTAGAGCCTCGAAATCCACAAGGGGCTGACATAAATCGAAAAGTCATGTTTTCAAGTTTTGTGAGACCGTCTGGCGAATTTCTTTAACAGGAGTCCGTCAAGCTGTATAGAGCTTAGGCCCTTACCAAGTATAAATCCGGCGCTAGTTTCAATCATCCGCGCATGTGGATAACAGAATTAATATCCACTTCTAAAGTCGCAATTATTTGAACTGTTTCAAAACAACTTGTACAACTGCTACCCAATGCATAAACAACGACTACTATCGTTACTTGATTTGTCAAAGCTACGATTTAGACCTGGGGGATCTGTCCATAAGACTTTAGTTTTCTAAGTCTATTAGGGTAAATGGCATGTTCTGATATCTATACTAATTATTGGCTTGGTACAAATCGGCATTTTTAACTTCTGGCATCCCATGCTGTCTTTCGGGTTGTTATTTCAAGTCTCAGTAGTAATTAATTGTTCCAATACACGGTTTTATACACGGGAACTATTTCAAAGACTACTGCTCTGTCCATAGTTCGATAGCCCATTTGAGCCACTATTTTTACGGAGCGCTCATATCAGCTCTCTACCTACAAAGACAACAAGGCTCTCCCACAGTCAAAAATATACGTACCTCGCCACCACTGGAGAGTCGGCAGCGGGCGAAGCAGGAGTGCTAATAGTTGCAGAACTATTATTGATACTGCTACTACTGCTACAATCGGAACTTTCATTCAATATTTTGCGTACGACCAAGCACACCATTTTTTCATCAGTGTGTGCCACTAATAACGAAGTGGCACTCTAACACAAAAATCGCTTCTCAAAGTTATGTAATCACAGTCATATACACCACAGCTGATATTGGAATTTACACCAGTGAATACCAGTTTCAAATTAAATTACCTCCTCCAGTAAACACCTTGAAAGATATCCAAAGGATAAAATATACCTGTCAACAAAAAAAAAAAAAATAATAATAAATGTACATATTCATTCACAGCCAATTTAAATATCACCACCACAAAACAGATGGTACGACTGGTAGTTATTACTGCTTACCACTTTAGAAATCGACGCACCGTTTTGATTTGAAAAAAAAGAAAAAGAAAAGAAAAAGAAAACACTAATGCTACGTATTATCTACAAAAGATACACTGCGAATACAATTTCCCCCAAAGCCACTTACAGTAATAAAAAAAGTACACCATAACCAAAGTAATCAGTAAGAGTCGAGGGTTTAATTTAACGACTAAGTAAAATTTACTTAGATACCATTTTATTGAGTTGAGAAGAAACAGATAAAAAAGAGTAGAAAAGTTATTCTTGTTATACTGCTAATAATTATTATTGTTGTTATTATTATACAGTTATT
>VCCN01001378.1:3162129-3179938 GCA_006491835.1 Architeuthis dux | reverse complement strand
TATTATAAGCTATCGATACAAATGGAGATAAGTTTGTATTAATATGAAAGTATTTCCAATTTATGTGCATATGTATGAGTAAGTATACGAATTTGTTTTTTCAAGTGCAACGTATAAACGTTCTGGTCTTGTCAGCCAACTGCCCGGATCTCTACATCATTGAAAATGTATGGGGATAGTGGGAGGCAATTTAATCCGATGCAAGAAATCAAAACTCCCAACTTAGCAGCCTGGAATGAATTGCCTGATGAATTCACCCATTGCTTGGTTCAAAGCGTGCCTGATCGGATTTCCAAGTAATTAACATTTAATGATGATGCAACAAAGTATGAACGATACTTTTTTTTCTACAAACAACCCAATATAATTCCCAATAGGACAATGAAGTTAGCAATGCGTTTAAAATTCTTTGGAACTTGTTGGCTAACCGATTGATATCTCTGATCTAAATAGTTCATTTTAAGCTTTCTTCAAAACAATTTTGTATATAACTTATGATCAGGCCAAACGCACGTATGATTCATTTAAAATATTAGAACAATGAATTAGTTGGAAATCTTCGCCTTTGAAATGAAATTTTTCACCCGAGTTTAAAGTTTTGTAGCGTACTGTATATATTATCAGTATGCGCAAAAGCACAGACACTCACTTGTATACGGATATTTACTAAGCTAAGCTTAGTCGGGTACATAACCAAATTAGGGATTGCAAGATTGTGCTGCACCAATCTTCTAAGTCAGTGGTTTCCAACCTTTTCGAGTCATTCCCCACTTTTGTCAATAATATTACTAGTATCCCCCTTCCATTTATTAAGTTACAACAAAGAATCATTTTAAATAATAACTTTATTTTACGTATAATTAGACAGCTTCATAGTAAGAATTAGTTTAATTTTATAATTGTTCAGCTGCTGCTGCTGTGTATTTTTTTAAGCGAAAATAATTAGAACACTTCATTTGAAATTCCAATTTATTACAAAAAAAATAAAAATTCTGCTATCTTAACTGATATACATATCAATGTGATTTCTGTTCTTGTGTTTGGCTACGTTCTCCAGTTTTTCGGTCGATTTGTGCACATCTTAAATCATTCTCAGCTTGGAGCTTATTTCGAGCCTTCGACCTGATAGATAGAAGTGAAGAAAACCCTATCTCTAGACGATTTTTGTTTTTACCTAATAGCCTTATTCTCCCACTGGACTACCTAAATCCCCCCACAAAGCGACTTATACAGTGATAAACTATTTGTTTTCTGAAATATTTACAAAATATCGTCTTTGTCAAATCCAAGCAAATTCAAAGATCAAGGTGTAGTATCTGTTCTTCGGTACCGCCATGGCCTCGAAGTTCAGAGAACCACTGCTCTTCGGGGGTCCTTGTGACATGCTCGGGTATCGTCCTGGCAGAAGTTGCGCAGGATATCGAAGCCTTTGGCTAGGTTCAAAGTGGAGTATCTGTGCTTCGAAGCCGCCATGGCCTCGAAGTTCAGAGAACCACGGCCCTTCTGCGGTCCTTGTGGCATGCACGGGTATCTCCGGATATCTGGGAGGAGTTGCACAGGATATCTTGGCCAGCTGGTCGGGAGGCGATCACCATTAGCATGCTCAGTGTTCGTCCTGAGAAGCTTTTGACCACTGACCAGCTTATCCCTGTCCTTATGGCATTTGTCTCAGTGAGAGGGATTTGGGATTTTCCCCTCTCTAGTCTCTAGTCACGGGGACATCGGATCTCCCCCCTACTGAATTCGGCACTAAATGACCCACCAAGAGTCGATGTGCCGTTAAACAAAACAATCAAAAACCTTGAAAAATTTGTTTGCTGAAATATTTACAGAATATTGTCTTTGCCAAATCCATGCAGTTATTCAACATTCAGTTCGTTCACATTTATTAGGAATAACAAAAAAGAATCGGCCTTAAATCAACACCTGAGAAAAATGTTTTATTTGATTTACTATAGTTTAGGCTTTTGATGTGGAAAAACCTTTTTTTTTCATTGAGTATTTTTTTAAAGAAGATTCTTTATTGATCATTTCATACATAAACAATCGACGATTCTTTTTTGTCTTCACCCTCAATGACAGTTTTGGCTAAAATTTATGTTATAATAAATCTGTCTTTTCGGCGAGTTTTCCATTCGTTTTTATTCCTCTGGATTGTTGCATAGATTCTTTTATCTGACCGGGGTTTATTCTCCACTACCTTTTTTGTTTGTTTGCCTCACTTATAAATAAAATAACCACAGAGAATAGTTGAATATAACTCCTGAAAAACACAGACTTTGGTGTTGCTATACATCACGTCTGAATGGATGGCATTTCAGATTTGGAATCAACCAACCGATTCTTTGCTTTCATCTTTCCTTTGCAGCAATACCATTTTCGCCTCCTGGCGTTGATTGATTGGTTCGTTAATCTAATTAAATTATCGAATCAGTGTTGGAGCGAAAGATAGTTTTGAAAAAGTAGACGAATACTGGATGTAACATACAGACGGAGAATCTACCGACCGAAATGTAATGAGAGGAACAGCAGAAATGAGGATGCTAATCCGAGAAGCAGCTACTCGACAATAGATCACCTACACGCAATAAATCAACTAATCGAGACATCCTTAGAATACAACAAACCACTCTGTCTGGCCTTCGTAGATTATTAGAAATCATTCGATTCGGTGGAACACACGGCAGTCTTCAACGCAATGCGTGAACGAGAATTGCATACAAATTATCTAAAACATATACGAAAACTGCACCGACATAATTAGACTACATAAAGATACAGACAAGATAATGATAGCAAAAGGAGTAAGACAAGGGGGTACAATATCACCTAAACTATTCACAGCGAGCCCCGAAAGCATGCATGGAACATGGAAATTAACCAAACGAGCTGAAAACCAACTCAGAATAGCAGAGAGAGTCATGGAAAGAGCAATGCTAGGAATAGCTCTAAGAGATAGAAAAAATCAACATGGATCAGAGAAAGGACTAGAGGGAAGGGTATTATACAACTAATTAAGCAGCAAAAATGGAGATGGGCTGGCCACCTAGCAAGGGGGGAAAAGTCTAACCGATTGGTGCCCATGGGACAGTAAACGAAGTAGGAAACGACCAGACACAAGATGGACTGAAGAGATAGACAGGTTTGCCGGTAAGACTTGGCAGAGGTTAGCACAAGATAGGTCGCCATGGAAGGAGATGGGAAAGGCCTTTGTCCAGCAGTGGACTTATAACGGCTGATGATGTTGATGATGACTTACAAAAACACATACAGGTTCGGAAGTGCAGATTTCTTTCACAAAGTTAGGAAAACTCAGCTATGTATTACGTGTGCAGTCAATGAACTGTAGTTCATCAGTTCCAAGCCTTAGGACAAATTCAGAATCTAGAAGAATGGCTTCCACTTGAATTATGGAAGGGACCATCGATCAGCGTTTAAACATTTTTCTTTCTCCTCTTACTCGACACAGGAAAATCTCATTTTTTTCACTAAAGAATCTTGATATTTTCGTTGTTTATAGTGCTACAATGCTCAGCTTTTTAACATTTTATTTTGTAGCTTGAACACTCTGTGAAATATAATGCAAAGTGTTCAAGTTTAAAAAAAAGAAAAATGAGAATTGTAACTCTAAAAATAACGAAAATATAATTTTTTTAAAATATGATTCGTTGGGCCTTTATCATGCGCGGTCACTCATATAATGCATATCCAGGCTTTCAGCAAAATGAAATTGGATATGGCTGCATTTTATTTCTGTATATGTTTTACCTTGTATATGCAAAAGGTTTATATTGCCTTCTGTCACTCTCTCTCAAATACACGCAAGACTTAAGCCTGATTAGCTAAAATCCTTCCATCTATTGAGTGATTTAAAAGCACTTAAGGCGAGGCCCCTATTTATTCTTTGTTTAAATTCCCCTTTTCAATAGGATTAATCCCCGATAAGCTTAGGGATAATCTGGGAGAATAATACCTATTTATCCACTTATTAAAATAGGCATATTGTGTGTGTGTGTTGGGATACAGTACGTAGGTTCATGTAGGTTGTTATATAGATATATATGTAAACGATGAATGCCACAATAAACACGCAATCAATAAAGGGTCAAATTAAATGCCAATCTATTCAAGGTAAGTGGGAGGGATTTTGTGTCTAATGTTAAGAGTTTGTGACCCTGAGATTTGTAAATCCTCCAAGATATTTGGGTTCAATTAATAATTTAATCTCATTTTGTTTTTCACATGATCAGAATCGACAAAAAAAACACTGTGCAACTTTTTAAAAACCGTGTTGTTGTTCCTGGGTAATAAGTGTTATTTTCTGATTGATTATGTCTAAAAGTATAGAAACTGTCAATTATTATTTCAAACTTTGCTTTTGTGACCAGGACAGTGATAATTTGAAATCTACTTATTTTCAATGGGACAACGGGTGAATTTATACATTTTTAATCACATGAAGTAAGAAAAACAATTATATATGAATTTCACTATCCTAGCCACAAAAGCAATGTTTGAAGTGAATAATAGCCATTTTCTATACTTATTACACATAAGCAATCAGAAGTGTTTGCTAAATAAATGTAAATAAAAATGTCCACCAAAACAAACTAACCTTTGCCCTGACAGACTAATCCTAAATCCTATCCGTAACCGTAACCATAGGTTATCATCTCGATAAGATAACTTTTTCTATCTACATTTCTTAAGCACACATAATACAGTGGGCTCTAATAGTTACAGTGGTGGAAACTAACGATACAGACCATGCTTACTCTTATCTTAGTGTTATGAAATCGTACCACGAAAAGGTTATCCTGGGGTCAGACATCTGTGCGGAAATGTAAGTGACCCCGGTCACCTTAGGAAATAGGTGTCGAACAAACAGGATGTGAATGACAACTGCGTAGGCGTTGGAGAAACCTATAAAGCAGACATGTATCCAACATTAGTACGGTACATGATCAAACGGGGGGAATGATGGAAGGAAGATTGCGTTGCATCAAACTACAAAATGAGCAGGGTCTGCGTGATTTGAAAACCAGCATTTGAAATCCTAGTTTTACCTGGGTTCGAACCCGACAACTGGTGCCGTATATCATGGTCTCGGTTTTGGCGCTACAGTCAATGGAACGACACTGGAGTATACCCCCCTCCAGGGCATCAGCTTGGTTGCAAGAACTGCCGGAAGGACGTCTAATTGACCGTCAAACCACTTTAAGGGGGCGTCACTCCCTGGTTTGGAATCAGAGTTGTTATTCTCCTAGACTGGTTGCCTTCCTTATTTTAACCATATTTTTCTTTTTGGTGGGGGGTGGGAGAGAATAGATGGATTCATGCCTTTCGCAGGGGCATTAGTGCGAAGTGAACATAAACAGCCCCGACCGGATTTGAACTCGGGTCGCCGATTCCATTACCGCTACGCCAATCGGGTATATCATAGGGGTCAATAATTCGCACCCACGGATCTGGCGATTGAATGGGGGAGATAATCGAACCAATAGGCAGAGAAGCGAGCTAATCGGCATGATCTGCATCTGTTGATACGGTTCATCTGATGATGATTAGTGAGATTATCATAATTATTTATTGTCGACGGTATTTATAATCTCACTGCGCAGTTAATCGTTAACTGCGCGTTTATCTTGCATTTGACAAAATAGATGCGGGATGGGGGCTGATAATCTCTTGGGTAGAGCTGCGTGTATCAAACTTATTTGTCCATTAATAAAATAGGTTGTCTCGTTTACCGGCGAACGAATATGGTTTAGCGTGCTCAAAGGGTTATAGTGTCGCACCATCTTATAAAGATTCCTCTCGGAGGCACTGGATACATAGAAATAGAGTTCAGATCGCTTCTCGGCCTTTTGGCTAAGATCAAAGTGGATTATCTGTTCTTCGAAGCCGCCATGGCCTCGAAGTTCAGAGAAACGTGGCCCGTATGGGGTCCTGTGGCATGCTCGGGTATCGTCCTGGGAGAAGTTGCGCAGGATATCTTGGCTGCGGCTGATAACGCGCCAGGTATCAAAGTTTAGTATCTGCGCCTCGAGACCGCCATGGCCTCGAAGTTCGGAGAAACACGGCCCTTCGGGGGTCCTCGTGGCATGCTCGGGTATCTTCGGATACCTGGGAGAAGTTGCACAGGATATCTTGGCTAGCTGGTCGAGAGGCGGTCACACCATTAGCACACTCGGGATCGTGTCATTTGTCTCAGTGACAGGGATTTGGGATTCTCCCCCCTCAGGTCTCTAGGCACGGGGACATGGGATCTCCACCCCTCTGCACGTTCGCGTGCAGGCCGACCCCACATTAAAAAGACTTCATGTCAACATTTGCCGCCGTGGGGAGGCGAATAAAGAAAGAAAGATCAAAGTGTAGTATCTATTCTTAGAAACCGACGTGGTCTCGAAATTCAGAGAACCACGGCCCTTCGGAGGTCCTTGTGGCATACTTGGCTATCGTCCTAGGAGAAGTTGCACATGATATCTTGGCCAGCTGGTCGGGAGGCGATCGCCATTAGCTTGCTCAGGATTCGCTGAGAGGCTGTTGGGATCTCCCCCCGCCTTTATCCCGGTCCTCGTGGCATGTGTATCAGTGACAGAGATTTGGGACCCCCCCCCTCAAGTCTCTAGTCACGCGAACATGGGATCCCCCTACTGAATCCGGCTCTAAATGACCCACCAAGGGTCGATGTGCCGTTAAACAAAACAATCAATCAATCAATACTTGAATTAGATAGACACAAAAAGAGTGTGGTGCATAGATACGAACAAACTGAGATGATCACGTTGGGATTACAGGTTTTACAACTACACAAATGTAATTGCTGTTTTCTACTGGAAGATTGTCATTATTAATTTTTGACTAGTTTATCTTTCATCTTATTTCTGTTGCTTTTTATCGCAATATCAGTAGCCCCTGCATACATTGGAATGGTTCCTTCTGATGGCTGCGTCATCCATGTTATACGGTCTCTCGAAAACACGCAAGGCGGGTTCAAATCTCGTTCGAGGCTATTTCTTTATTTTTCGATCATTAACGCTCGTAGTAGTAGGAAAGTAGTGCCCTTACGTTGGCTACGGCATCAACCATCGCTGCCCGGGCTTCACATATCACACGTGTATCTGTTTATCTCAACTATTTCTTCAATGTTTGCGATATGTAAATTAGACTTAGAGGCGACCAGCACCCGAATTCTGACAGCTCTACTGTCAGAATTCTAGAAAAATGGTGTGTCAAATAGAGCTTTAACTAGAAGAAAAGAGTCCAAAAGTAGCCTAAAAAGGCTCAAGACCGGATAGTTTGTGAATTACAGCTCTCAGAAAAGTATTGGTGTCCAAAAGACCCGATTTAGATTTGCAAAAAAAAAAAGTTTTAATAACACCGGAAATCGTTTCTGCACATTGAGTGGATGGTCCATGCAGAATTTCGAGCTGGGGAGAGAAAACGGATTTATGCCTTTCCCAAGTCTCAGTCGGGGTTTGAACTGGCCGCCGAGTCCGTTTTCCGCGCTTCTAACCGACCGGACGTTCGTACACAAAGCTAGAAAGGTCAAATCTCACACCAGCTTAAGCGTAGTGTTTGAAACAGCAATCAAACGGACATTTGTTAAAATAAATCCTGAAATAATGACAATGCTTTATCTCAGATCGCAATATAATTTCCCTTGAAGTATTCTAAACTAGTATCATTTGTCTGGTATGCTTACTATTCGTATTAGTATTTCTATTAGAAGTTCATAGCAGTTGAATATCATTGACTCGACTCATGCTGGAAGAGCCAGGCGGTCTCGCGCGGTTCGTCGTGACGTTGAGTGGCTTTGGAACCTATTCGGAGCTTCAATTATGTGGGCCCAAAACGAAAACTAAGGCGTTAATTCAGGTTTAGTCCAATATTCGCCGGATAAGTCGACTCTCCAACATAAGGCAGTATTGTGTCGATTAGAATGTCAAATCCATAGGGTTTAAACATACTAATATGATCCATTTGGGAAAAGTCTTTATGCTTAAACGTTCGATTTATACGGCGGCATATACGGTACATGCGGGCGGTAATTCCACCACTTTAAATGAAAACTAATGACACTGATGTTAATACAGAGACCAGAGTCAGAAATAGCCGCAGTATCTTTCCTGTCACTGGTCGTAATATGAAATGGTTGGAAGAAAATGTCTTCTGACAGAATTGAGTATCGCTAGAGTGTATGAATAAGCGAAGATCAACTCAAAACTGAGAAGAAAGTAAATGACGTGTCGGTAGTAATGGCCGGGACGCATCAGAGCTAAGCCAGACGACACGCAAAGAAGAGAAAATAAATTTGCCAGCCAATAAGATCTCTAATTGTGCATCATCACGATAGATACCCGGTGCAATCGAGTCTATAAATGAAGGCAACGTCATTGCCGTCAAGATATTGACGGGAGCTCCAAAAGTATACTCTGAAAATCGTTTATAGAAACTGAATAATGCTCTTGCTCTTCCGAAACCAAGTGTCAGTTTGAGAGTTTCAGATTCTGTTAGTAAGAAAAAGAAAGAAATAGGCGCCTGAGACACAGGTCAACTTGGGACCCTCCTACACACACACGCACACACACTCATCATCATCAGCCATTATAAGTCCTATCTTGTACTAACCTCTGCCAAGTCTTACCGGCAAACTTTTCTATCTCGTCTCTCCATCTTGTGTCTGGTCTTTTTTTACTTGGTTTACTGTCCCATGGGCACCAATCGGTTAGTCTTTTACCACATCTATTGTCATCACTTTTTGCTAGCTGGCCCGCCCATCTCCATTTTTGTTGCTTAATTAGTTCGAAATATCTTAGTGCTAACCCTATTACTAGCGAATAATAATATTAGTCTTTTTTACGTGAATATTAAGTTGTGGTTACAATTGTAGTGCACTTTGTAAGTTGTGGTTACAATTGTAGTGCATTATCATTGACTGTTAGGTTCCAACTTTCAACCCCTCGATTAGAAGGCCTGGGGTGGGTTTCAAATGCCCCATTAATTCGGCACTGTTCCAGTTTCAACTCGGGGGGGTTCCTGATCTGTCTAGTTCTTCTAAAACATACAATACTTATGTATCGTTATTCTATCTTGATTTGAATTCAATTTTTATCAGAAGCTGCGAAATATTAGTTTATTTTTCTGCAACGGACAACTCCGAATTATTGAACGCATTGAGGCAGACTGTGCCCGAGTGTACGACTGCTTCGCTAATTCCTCGTTCTGTGCGACGAAAGCTTTCGGACTAGAAGCGCTAACAAAGGAGAAATAATAATTTCTCAAGAATCGATGTCTCCGGCCGTCTACCCTTATCGCAGCCAATTCCAAAATCCCTCCAAGATATTTGGCAGTGACGCCAAAATCAAATCGCTGACCAGAAAAGCGTCACTCAACTGTCTCCTTGACCATCGCCAGGACAGAGGTCAGACAATGTGGAAACGGTTTCGCCGTTTTGCGACTTTCTGCTACGAGGCATCGAATCGAAATTTATGGCGATGATTATGTGCCAAACAATCGGCGTAAATGGGTTCGATGAATGGTTCACCAGCTTCGCGTTATTCATCTTGGATGGTCCTAGCATATACAAAGGCGGCCTGGAAGAGTATGAACCTTTCTAGCAAAGGTAGACGGTTCTGTGATAAATTGGTGCCAACGAATTGGAACAAGAACAAAAAAGACGTGGTTTAACGTTATGTAAATCTCCCAGCGAATAGATAGACGGCAATTTAAGACGTGCCATTGCATAATGATTACGAGACGACAGCTCGACAACTGTATTTTGCTAAAGGTTTTACTTATTCACTCACTTGATATCCATCTGGATTTTTGTAAAATGTTGTCAGTACTGGACTTTGTTTTCTTACCGTAACAAGAACAATCCTCATCAAAATTAGGGCTGTGTTGCCAATTTAGCGCTTCTCTTGTTTTGGCAGTGCAAAAAGCGCTAAATTAGCGCGTTTGCGCTTAAAAGATTATGGCCGTTTTTTACCATTTTTAGCGGTTTTTGGCCTTTTGGGGCTATTTGAAAAAGTTTAGCGCTTTTTGGCAGTCAAACTAGCGCTTAAATATTTTTTGAGTTGGCAACACTGGGTGTAAACCGATATGCAAAATTCACATACACCTACCGTGATTTGAACCCGCGACCAACTGATTGCCATGACTGACTGGGCTAAATTGACAAGTCTTAGATATTAACGAACATTTATCATACAGATACGCGCGGGCTTATTTTATCCTAATAAATAAAAACATTTATACACAAATATATATATATAATTGTATGATCAATCGTTGTTGTTATTGATGATGATGATGATGATGATGAAGATGAAGAAGAAGAAGAAGAAGAAGATTGATTTATTAATTAAGATTACTAGTTCTCATAGGTGAAAACAACAAAAATATGGCGCCGAGAGCCGAATGTAAGGAGTGAGTTTAAAAGTATGAATCAACTTCTGCTAATCCATGAAGTATTCGTGGCCGATTGGTAAAAGCAGCTAGGCGTAAACTAGACGCCCTCTCACCGAAGTCTTATTCTTTATTATCCGACCACGCTGTTATTCCTTGCCGTAGAAACAACGGCCCGAATTGAAAGTTGTATATAAAAACAACTGAAATTAAGATGAAGGTAAAAACTTGTCAAATTTAATTTTTTTTAAATATATATTTGTATGATGTTTTATTTATTATATATACAATTGCAGTAATCATCTTTAGTCAAAATGGAAGTAGGAGTGGAGTTTGACCCTGCAGTAGCCAGGCTTGTTACCGATATGCTTTCTATTCAATCTTTACATTTATGGTAGGGAACTTTCTGGTTGGATTCAGTTATCCCAGCTAAACAGCACGATGGATCTAAACCAGTGCTTCCCAAACCTTTTCCGATTACCGCCCCCTTTTAGAGCACCCCCACACCGTGAAGTTCTCCTATTTCTTGCTACTAGTTCTTCGATTTGTGGGTTTATAAGTGAGAGAGCAGATCTTAAATCATTCTCAACTTGAAGCTTATTTCGAGTCTTCGACTTGATTGATAGAAGTGCAGAAAACCCTATCTCTAGATTGGACTTTTATTTTTACCTAACAGCTTCACCCCACCCCCCCCTTGTACTACCCAAATTCCACCCCGGTTGAGAACCACTGGTCTAAGTTCATCAACTACTGTGGCTGACGTGAAAGGCTTGAAACAAAGACTATGCTTGACTGCTTAGCCCCGCGCATTTTTCTATAATACTGTTGTTTTGTAGGCACTCCAGACATCCTGCAAACCTACCCTAAATCAACGTCACCTTTCAAAATTAATGTCATACCGTATTTCCCGGCATATAAGACGCACCGTCATATAAGACGCACCTCAACTTTTGCAGGTATATTCTCGAAAAGATAAAATAAAACCCCCTCCTTTCCCCCTGATCGTCATAGCCCTCCACACTATCGGGTTATTCTAATGTTCTTATCTATTCAGATCTATATTAACTTCCTCCACAGTGGCTGGCTGTTTACATTATTTGCATAGCGCAGTAACGTTAGTAAAGAACTGATAAAGCGGTCGGTTCACGAGACAAAAAGTGCGTGTTATACGCCGGGAAATACGGTACTCTTCTGTAATCATTGCAGCACTAACAATCTCATCAAAATTCTCAGCAAGGGTTTTTGGGGGCTTGGGAAAGCTAAATGATTTGCCATATAAATTAATGGTAATTGCTTCTTCGTTTCAGGCTATTTCGGCTTACGAAAGGTTTGCTTCACTTTTGGAAAAACATGTATTTCAATACATATTATACTATTAACATTATATTCGTTATATCTGTTCACAGAGTAAATGTACACTGGAAATCTTAGAATCCGCTTACTTCCCATACGTGGGTTTTGTATTTGCTGTAGCTATATGATTAGTGTCAATGAACGTTTTGGTTTATTGCTTTACTAAATCCCAGCTCTGATGTTACTAGTTACATAAACATCAACTAATAAATATAACATCCCTGCTCTACCAGTAGTGTTTGCATTACTTCCTGACAGCTCCTAATCTATTTTGTTTCTGCTTTTCAATGCGCGATGTACATATCGGGTAACGGAATTTGATTAAAGCGGATATCAGGTTAGAGATTGCAAAGTTCGGTGGTAAATCATCAAATGTTTTGCCTTCTGATAGACATATTTAGTTTGTTAGAGCGAGAAATGATTAAAGCTAAACGAGACGTGTTCTGTGATATAGCGATAAAGTCTACGGGTAGCGATAAGGAAACCCGAAACCTTGCTCTCATCATCAGCCGTTATAGGTCTACTGCTGGACAAAGGTGTTTCCTATCTTCTTCCATGACCATGATCTGCCACGTTCTACCGGCAAACTTTTCTATCTCGTCCCTCCATCTTGTGTCTGGTCTTTTCCTACTTCGTTTACTGTCCCATGGGCACCAATCGGTTAGTCTTTTCTCCCCATCTATTGTCATCTCTTCTTGCTAGGTGACCAGCCCATCTCCATTTTTGCAGCTTTATTATTTGTATAATATCCGCCACTCTAGTGCTCACTCTGATCCATGTTGATTTTTTCTATCTCTTAGAGCTAACCCTAGCACTGGTTCTCAGCTCGTTTGGTTAATTTCCCTGTTTCGCTTGCTTTCGAGGCTCGCTGTGAATAGTTTAGGTGATCCTGTATCCCCTTGTCTTACTCCTTTTGCTCTCTGTGCTATTCTGGGTTCGTTTTCATCTCGTTTTGTTAATTTCTATGTTTCGCATCCGTAAGTCATGGCTGAAATGAAATGTACTTGGAGCTAAAATACAACTATGATTATTGTAAGACTAGCATTCCAAGAGAAATAATTAATCACCGCCACCTATATATGCTGTGTTGGTGGTGATCAATTAAACAGTTTTAAAAAGGGGTGATCAATGAATAAGTTATTTCTCTCGCCTCTTGTTGAAAAAAAGGTATGAATTGGCAAAAAATAAACGGGCACAAACTGCTGACCAATTTAGCATAAACTTACATTGCATATTGAACCCCACTCTAAAAACCTATTTGTGGGGGGGATTTTAAAAAGTCAAAGAAGTTTCCCTACTCATTGAGGGGAGTGCGTGTGTGTAAAATTTCAAGTTTCTACTATGAACGGTTAGGGTTGGGCGAAGTCCGGATACATAGATATAAATGTCAGAACAGATGAATAACCTAAACTCAGCAATAAACCAGTGTGATTAACAAGAACAATCCTCACCTACTTTAGGGGAGTAAACTGTTCAGTGTTTGTCCAAACCGATATATAAAATTAACATTTCCCTACCATGATTTGAATTTACGTCCAAGTGATCGGTAGGCGGCTCTCTTACCGGCTGAGCCAAACTGACAAGTCTTACATATTTACGAAAATTTGTTATATTTTTGTTATTTATTATATAAAAATCTGCAAATTCACCCGTTGTCTAATTGAAAATAAGTGGAATTCAAATTATCACTGCCCTGATCACAAAAGCAAAACTCGAAGGGAATAATTGACATTTTCTACACTTTTTAGACATAGTCAATCAGAAAATAACACTTATGTCACAGGAACGAAACAAAAAAAGCAAAAGAAAGTTGCATAGTGTTATATTAACGAGTACACATACTTCACCCGAGTCCGGAGATTTAATTAAAATGATAATTACGTCTTTTGCCCTTGGCTCGCCATTGTTCAAGTGTTCCATCGCTGTTATTCGCAATTAGCATGAAAAAATAAATTGCACTCTTTATACAGTCCTTCATTCCTCCCTTCGATCTCTGTTATTGCCCAAACGGAATCCTCTGGTGCATGAAGCATTCGCTCAAAAACTAAAACCTCTTCATGGTCTTCTGTCTTCCTCTTATGACATCCTTCTGCATTCTGCAAAAAAGGGAGCCCAGGGGGATTTTGCATTGTTCAATTTGCATCATCGTTTAGTTTCACTTTTTTATATTTGAAAATGAAATAAAAGCAATTCTATCCGTTAGATTAGCAGTTGGCGAAAAGGCATTCCTTTACGACGTTAGCATTTTTAGATAACTTTATTGTTCTAAAGGGAATTCGATCGCCGCCGCTGCTGTTGCTGCTAATACGTTCTGCTTTTCTGATGTTTGCGAAGCCAGAGAACTGTTATAGATATGAGTAATTGAAGAGTATATAAAACAGAAACAGAAAAGGGGAAAAACTGAAGGGGGGGGATATAAATGAAGATCTTTAAAAAATAAATGGAAGAAAAAAGACGTAATTAGGATGCAAGAAACAAACAAAACAAATACAGGAACAGAAAGAAAGACCAAAGAAAGAAAGAAAAAGAAGACAGAAAAAGAAAGAATGAAAACGTACAGGGACAGAGACGTACCTAAAAATGTAGATGAAAAACGAGAATAAATAGAGGAAGAAAGGGTAGGCGAACGGAAAGGGTAGGCGAACGAAAAGAAAGAGTAGAAGAATGAGAAAAAATTAGGGGGAAAAGGGTGAACAAAATCAAGAAGAGACGATGAAAGGGTAGAATAATGAAAAAGAAGGAAACTAGATAAGAATGAAAGGATAACATAAGAAAATTAAACAAAGGAAGAAGGAAGAGAGACAATAATAATAAAACGAAGCACAGATTGAAAGAAAGACAAGAGTAATAAAAAGAAAGAAAGGAAGATATACAAAAAAAGAAAGGAAGAATAAAGTAAGTAGGAAATAAAAGGTAGAATAATATGAATAACAAGGAAAGGAGCAAAGAAAGATAGCTAGAATAATAACAAGAAAACAATAGTGTGAAGATGAAATATAAAAATGGCGTTGTGAAGAAAGAACATCTGGAAAGTCAGAAAGGAAAGGCTTAAATACAAGCAGACAATGTTAAACTGAAGTATGGAAAACCAGAATAGGAAAAGCAAGACTATTTCAAACAAGCCATAGATGCGATGCGCTAGTTCGTTTCTTGTGTGAAGATCAGTGGCGTTTCTAGGTCTTAGAAAGTGTGGGGGGGGGGGGCTCGAAATGCATGTGACGAGAAATCTTAATTTTTATACTTCACCACGTTGATATACACAACTTATATGAATGATTTTTAAAATATAAGTATAATACTTTACTAAATTGAATAAAATACTACTAAGTCAAACAATTTTCATATAGTTGGGCGCTAATTCACGTGTATGAAAGTGTGTGTGTGTGTGGGGGGGCAGCCAGAATTCGGGGGGTGGGGGGTGTCATGGCCCCCTCGTAGAATCGCCACTGGTGAAGATCTAACAATGGCAGTGTTGCCAATCTTATTGTCTAGTTAACATCTAAAACATTTAATAATATCTAGATTTTCCAGATATATAACAAAACTTTAGTAACTATATAACGTACTATTAATACATTAAATGTGACTTTAATTTTTAACGTTTTTTAATTGAAATATTAATTAATTAAATAAGAATATTACCTATTTTATTTCTATAAACCAAACACATTTAGATGAAAAACATTTAAATTGCAAACACTTCCCTTCTCATGAACTTTGCTTGCTAGGTTAGATAGTTGCTTATTTCCTCACCGCTGTCCATGCCCAGGTGAAAACCAAGATTTCGAATGCTGATTTCCAAGGCATGATATCCCGCCTCACCGATATGATTTGCGCAACACAATCTTCCCGTCCTCTTTTAGACTTGTGCCGTGTGTCCAAGCTAAATATTTAGTAACTATATAACATACTATTAATAAATTAAATATTTTTTATAGTTTTGAGAAGGGTCAATAATATTCAAATGGTTCTTTTCTATAGTTTTGAGAAGGGTCATTAATATTCAAATGGTTCTTCGGACGATTGAACTCCTTCTTGTTATCTGTGTTGTAAACACGAAGTTTCGGCCGATCCATTCTTCGTAAAATCCGAGTGTGATGTGTTAAAGAGAAGTTACCCTTATAGCACATGGGTTACCCCCTTTAAACATAACTTCTGTTTAACCCATCACACTCGGATTTTACACCTGAAGAAGGCCGAAGAATTGATCGGCCCAAATGTCGTGTTTACAACACAAATAACAAGGAGTTCAATCGTCCGAAGAACCATTTAAATAAATTAAATCTTTTTTAATTAAAATATTACTTAATTAAATACGAATATTACCTATTTTATTTATAAAAATTAAATAAAAAATATTTAGACGCAGCCAAAAACATTTAGATTTTAGATGAAAAATATCTATATTGCAAGCACTGAACAGTGGACGTAACTCATATTTCGGTATGTCAGTCAGTGACAGCAATTGATGCTATAGACGCTAGCGCATCTAATACAAATAGAAAAGAAAGTTGGTAAAGTTTAGTTTATATCAGACTTCGATCAAATCTCTGTCCTCGATTCTTTTTTCCATGCCCATCAAGATATAGTTTCTGCTATTTTCGTACAAATTCAGCCAGGAATTTGAATCTGCTATCTTTAACAGTACAAAGTTTATTTCTCTTTCGACGAACTTATTTCGATTAATACCAGACGACTGTTCGGCGTGAATTGCTTATTCTATATCACAAAAATTCGTGAATAAGTTCGTGTCCGAGTTCGTCATTAAAATGTTATCGATTTAAACGTGTCTATGAAAAGAAGAATTGTTTGATAATTTGCAGTGTAATGTTCCTAATGTTGAGTGTACAGTTAGATTTAATTAAAAGATAACCCCCGTTCTGTGCACACGCCATTCCCGGACGTAGACTGTAATAAAAGACAAGTTTTGTAGTAGGCTCATAAATCTATATCGTATTTAAAATCAGAGCATTATAAAACGTGTGTTGTTTAATTGTTTTACATGTTTTTAAATCTTAAAAGTATAAAGGTCCCCGACAGAAAACTACTAGTTTATTAGGACCGTTAACTTCGTTTTCATTCAAACCATAAGCTTCTTAAAAACGTTTTCAGTAATTAGGTGTCCAAGAATCCAGTATATCAATTTTCATCCTAATCGGTTCTGCAGTTCCAAAGTTCAATAATTGTTTGCATGTTGAAATATGGTTATTTACATATAAAATGAAAACAAACAATTGGATCGACTGTAACTCACCACTTTTCAATTCCTGGGGTTGTGTCAACATTATAGCCAACTCTCAGCAAAATCGGTCAGAATTGGAGAAATCTTCCCAATTATAAACAAAAACGACGTCTTTGCTTATAAAATGTAAAGAAACAATCGGATCGCCCATAACTCATCATCCCCCAGGTAGAATCACCCCACAAGCCGACATACAAATATTTCATGGAAATATATTAAGAAATAACGAAGTTATCCAATTGAGAAAATGACACGTCAACGACGTACAGACTCCCATAGAGAATGATAGTCCCTGGCGGCTTTTTTTCCCACCGGGGACAAATGATACCTATACAAATTAATGAGATTCCACTTTTATCGCACAAGGAAACTAAAGAGCTAAATTATCGATGAAAAGGAGCCATTCTCAAAGATTGTACCCAGGTGGAGCGGTGCCCCTCCCCCACTCGCCCGGGTTGGGCGGGATCTAGGTACGCCACTGGATGGGAGGGAAATAAAACCACGTGCTGACCCGAACTTTGCTTGCTAGGTTAGATAGTTGCTTATTTCCTCATCGCGCCACTAATTGCGGTTCATGCCCAGGTGAAAACCAAGGTTTCGGATGCTGATTTCCTCCTCACCGAGATGATTTGCGCAACACAATTCACCTGCCCTCTTTTAGAATTGTGCCGTATGACCAAGCTAAACATATTAAATTTGAACGCTGCATGGCAGGGCAGGCCCTAGGGTTCCTGGCGCCCTGTGCAAGCTGAACATCGGTACCCTATAACGTATAGTATCATCTTATTTATATATGTTTTA
>VCCN01001378.1:3141784-3160866 GCA_006491835.1 Architeuthis dux | reverse complement strand
CATGTGTTGTGTTAACAAAAGTGCTTGGTCCGAATCTTTCATCTTCAAAGATAAATAAATCATCTCCGTCTATATTGTTACCTATTTGTGACCTACGTATCCTTTGGACAGATACGTGTAGACTGGGATATACATTAAAATACTTAGATAGATGGGCATGAACATACATAGATATACAGGTTTATATATAAAGACTGCAATAGACAGATGGACATATAAATACTGGATTAGACGGATATCAAAAGATTAGATAGACTGACAGATAGATATAAAAAACTGAAATGGTCAGACAGATTGATATAAGAAGATCAGATGGTCAGACAGATGTATATAACAAGATTAGATAGACTAACAGATAGATATTTAAAAAAGAACTGTGATGGACAGACAGGTGGATATAAAAAGACTGGGTTTTCACACATGGGTTTAAACAGACTATGAATGAAATAGATATACTCATATGGAAGGAGATATGAACAGACCTAAATACATAGGGTCAGATAAAGAAATGGGTGAGAAAGGACAAACATTTATGGAACATATTCCCAACGTAATGTGCTTGACTGTTTAAATTATTAAGATTTATAAATCACAATGTTGCAAATATGTTCTATTAAAAGTTTTTTCTTCATTTTTGCTTGTCTGGGTTTGTTTAAATCTGTCAATACGCTCTTCACTTTCGGCTTGAGTTTTCAAGTAAAGATTTATATACCAATGTCAAGAGTTCATTTTCACACTCGCCCCAATGAATCCTATCAGCAGCAAGACATATATATATGTGCGTATTAGATTTTCAGAAATATTTCAGTGTCTCATTTCTCTCACTCTCTCGCACTCTCGCTTGTTCAAATAATGATTATCACTACTTTTTATATACACGATGGTGTGTTTATTAAAGAATGCTGTTCATAAGTATTTGAACAAGCACAACATCTGTTTGTTATTGCCTAAGATTGCTGAGGCCATTACGGATTTTGAGGAGGGATCCAAATTAACTTAGTAGTTTGGCAACTCTTTCATATAGCAATGTGAGTTCGTCTTTTCAATCTCATTGGTCGATTCTGAACAAGATTTTAAAAGGATACAACAAAAACTTGCTTTTTTTATTTAACAATTTAGTTCTATTAATAAAGCATGCATGTTGATTGCGATAAAATTTGGTTCTTCTTGCGTAATGTTCCTGTTTTTAAGTCTCAAAACTAAACAAGTAGAAACAAAATCTCTGTTCAAATACTTATGACAAATACTATATATATATATATGTTTCTAGATAGATGGGTTTATGTCACCCAGTTAAAGGCTGATAGACATAAACCAAACTATCTAGGAAGTTACACCCCCACACTAACTAAAGAAACTATCATGATGCCCCATGCTGGGCACACAAATAACAAAAATCTAACCCACATTTGACCGACATCCAGGGCTTATCGCACCCTCCCCTGTCTCTCCTACAACCAACACTCTGTTTTTCCCAGCTCAGTACACATTTACACAAACATGTGAGGAGTCGGACTGCACACACGTACGTTTTCAGCACTGCAACCGAGCTTCTGAATGATTTTCAATGCTGTAGAGTATATATATATAATTGTGTTAATACCTGATGAATACGTTGTATAATTATACATTTTAGAGCCTTTATATGAATGTTTGGAGCGTACACACACACACACACACACATATATATATATATATATACTATTTTAGCTATATTGTTTTCTGGAAATTTAAACCATTTTTAAAGCCAGTCTTATGCTACCGTATTTTGGACCCGTTAAACCAAAGATAGCCAGAAATCCTTCTATTTTTTGCCCGTTTTCCCCCAAACGAGACTGATCAAATTACAAGCCACCTCAATCAATTCCATAGCAGAGTTTAGTAGAACACACATAGCTACTAACTTTACGATGAGACCATAAAAGAATAGAGACATCGCTAAGCCACAGCGTTAATCTTTTCTGAAAATATTCCCACTGGAGTTGGGAAAATGTAGCCTTCTTAACTTAATGAAAGAACAGCGATATGATTAGCTCAATACTGTGCTCCCCCTATTTTAACCCCGCCATCTTGAAAATAAATCTGTCTCCTTTCTATCTTTTTGTCTCTTTTTTCTCCACTTCGTTTCTTTAAGCTGATGTCTTCTGATTTGAATTCCCCCCAGCTACCAGTCAATTTAAGATTGTGCACCTGGTCATCTATACTATATCACCATTGATATCTAGTCAAATGGTTATTGTTTTTATATTTCGTCTTTATATTATAGTCTGTCTATAAATGGCATCTTAAAATACATGTATACTTATGGAGCTATTTAAACACACTCTCAGGCCATGTTTCAAAAAGGTAGACCATTACATTTTCCGTGATTTCAACCATTGCCTATTTCTGCTACGGAGGACCAATCATGTAAAGATATTCTGCTTTAGAAACTGGTTTCTGTAGTGAAAATCTTTTCCTTTTTTTCTCTCTCTAGAAATTGGTTTCTTGTTTGCAAAGATTGTTTTTTTAATAATTTTAATAATAAAAGACCAACCGCGTAAAAATCTCAAAGAATTTTAATAACAATGTTTACTCACCTTAGTTGGGGTCATTTCTGAATGTAAAGGTTTTTTAATTTTAATTTTTGTTTTTTAGCAAAAAAAAAAGACTTTACAAAAGTAATTACGTAGTTTTTTTTTATTAGGTCGTTGTATTATTAAAATTATTAAAAGGAAATCTTTAAAAAATAGAAGAAAATAAAATTCACCCGATTGGTCGTTGTATTATTAAAAAATTCTTTGCAAACAAGAAACCGGTTTCTATAGAAAAAAAGATTTTTACGCGATTGGTCCTCCGTAGCAGAAATAGGCAATGGTTGAAATCACTGAAAATATAATGGTCTCCATTTTCGAAACATGGCCCACTCACATAATGAATACTTACATATCTATACCTATAAAGACCATGTAAATCTATATAGCCGAATACCCGTAATCGTGAGAGAATTGACCGAGAAATAAATCGATAAATCCTCTATTTTCTCTCCCCCCCCGAGTACGAGTGTGTAGCGTCTCTAATCTCTCTCTTACTACCCTTTTATTAAATGACCAAAATTGTCACTTATAGTAAATAATTTCGTTGCACACAAGCAGACGACAAAAAAACTACCTTTCTTTTCTGCCTCTTATTAACACTCTGCTACCCCCATCTCTCTCTCTTTCTCCTTTTCATAGGAGCAAACGATGACAACGGAATCTTATTATTTTCACCATTTTCTTTCTTTCTCCCCCCTCTTTCACTCTCTTCCCTTTCTTTTTTTACCGTGACGATGGCTCATTCCCTTATTAATCCAAGGGGTGTAGAAGCAGTTACCAACAGAGCTCTTACGCTATTAATTTAGAGGAGATTATACAACTTATTATTATTATTATTATGAATTAAACAGATACCAGTACATTAATTAGACAAATAGAGTACTGTACTAACAAATAAATTTTAAGTACTACCGCTCCCAACGTGACAAATTGTCGAATTTTCTCCATACTTCTACCTTTTCTTGCATGATATGGACACCTGAACTTTGCTTGGAAGGCAATACTAGGGTCAAATATAAGCAAATTAGGCTAAGAATTTTACAAAATCGGTGAAGCAGTAACAACAACCGCAGTATAAAAAATTAAGAGCTGGCGCCACACACAACACTTCCTGTGGCCACTCAGTCGATTAGTGTGAGAGCCATGAAAATTTCAATTTGTGTACCTGTAGTAATACAAATAACAAAGCCGAGACAATAAGTCTAATTCATGGAATAATGTCACTGATTTATTTCAGAACTTCAGACAAGATTTTAAATTGAAAAGATGTCGCTAAGAATAGAACCCTTTGAAGTGGACAGACATTTTATCATATTAGTTCCTAATCTCCTTACATACGTGGCTAGCGGACTCTTCTAAAAAAAATAAAGAAAACGACTGCTTGCAAATCTTTTTTCCGACCAAGAGTCGAACTAATTTTTAGCTCAGGCCAAATGTGAGAAAAGTAGAGTGATCAAAATTGTGTTTCATCAATTTTGCAAATAAAAAAGGACCTGCCTGCCTTCGAAATCCTGACTTTTGGCTGGGCTCCGACACCAACCCCAAGCTCCAGTGGTAAATACGCAACTCCCTCAACCACAAGGCTGGTCCAAGAAGAACGATAACTGAAACAATGCAACCCGATCCTATACGAAGATGGAGAAGGCAGGTCTGGTTAGTCGCTCAATAGAAAACGTGACCAACGTCGTTTGGCAGCATGCCGTGTTTGGGGTTGAAAGTGATATTAATCACCTCCTAATTAATGTCTTAACAATTGTGTCCGTAATGTCCTGTCCCAAAATTCATAACTCAGAAACTACCCGACCGATCTTGACCAAAATTGGCAGGGATGTCGGATACCATGCAGGGATCTCAAATATAAATGCGGTGACCGAGCCATACAGTTATCTCCCCTGCATCGTAGCTATCTTGTCCTAAAATTCATAACTCGGAAACTACTTGGCCGATCTGGAACACAATTGGCAGGGATACCTAATATCATGCAGGGATCTCAAATTTAAATTGTGTGACCGATCCATACGGTTACTCCCCTTGCATTGTACCTATTTGTCCTAAAAATCATAACCAGAAACTACTTGCCCAATCTGGACCAAAATTGGCAGGAATAACTAACCTCATGTAGAGATCTCAAATATACAATTTTGGGATCGATCCATACAGTTACCTCCCTCGCATCGTAGATATTTGTCCTAGAATTCATAACCCAGAAACTACTCGGTCGATCTTGACCAAATTTGGCAGGGATACCGAATATCATGCAGGGATCTCAAATATACATTTTGGACCGATCAATACAGTTATCTGTGCATTGTAGCTATTGGTATTGAAAATCATAATTCGGAAAACTTCTCGACCGACCTGAACCAAACTTGGCTGTGATACCGAGTATCATGCAAGAATCTCAAATTTAAACATGTGGGCCGATTCATGCACAGTCAATTTCAGTGCATCGTAGCTATTTGTCCACATCACCAAATATCTCCAAAGATCTTCGATGAATTTCAATGACATTTTGTGGAAGGGTAGGCCATGACCTAAGAAGAAAGAGATTTTGGTCAATCTATGTACAGTTGCTGCATTGTAGCCAGAGGTATTGAATTAAACTTCCCCTAAAAAAATGTTTGATCTCCTTTTGGCCTTCCCCGGGAACTAGCTGAAACTCGGCCCTTGTCCAATTGGAAATAAGTAGATTTCAAAGTATCACTGTCCTGGTCACAAAAGCAAAGTTTGAAGAGAATAATTGTCTTTTGCTATACGTTTTTAGACATAATCAGAAAATAAAACGTATTACCCAGGAACAAAAAAGTAATAAAACAAAGGTTGCACAGTGTAATTTATGTTGGAGAAACCCCTTGAGAGAATATTATTCAAATTTCTTAGATGAAGTATTATCAATCATTTTTGAATCTTTCTTACTATTAGTTAATTTATTTTATCTTAATTTCAATTGCTTTTATGGCAACATCCAGATCGTCGTTCAACGATTGTTAGTAAGCTGCATGTATCTGAAATAAAATAGTGTCCGGTGAGACTCGAACTCGCATCCCCGATTCTGAGGAGCCTGCTTTTCTGTGGCAGTACCTTACCGATGAGGCTACGAAAGCCGGTAGCAGATATTCAAATCTAGCCACATAGCTGTATTCCTCATTTCTCTGAACGCCCGATACGCCGCCATACTTTGTTTACATACACGAGTAATAGTACTTGTAATATTTTTTAATATCTTAGATGAAGCATTGTCAGTTATCATCACATTGTTATCACTTGTAAGTCATTTGAACTCTTGTATTGCTTTTTTAGTCTTCATTTTAAACATGTCATGCTTTAGTGTTTCTAACTTTTATAAGAACATCAATGAACGATTTTAACATGTTTCTACTGGTCTGAAATTTTGTAGCATAAACAACTCTATTTTTATTAACCCTTTGATGTGAGAGTGTCCGCAAGGGCCTTCTTAGCGTGGCCAAGAGTAAAGAAAAAGTATTTCTTTCATCTTTCAATTTAAGTTGCTTTTTATCAGATCATCACTCCACGCTCGTTAGAAGTTAGTCACGGCGAACATAAAAATGTACTGTCTAAACTGACTCTCGTGATTTAGAATCCATGAAAGTTTCTTTTGTCGACAAGTTAAGTGGCAGATACAAAGGACTAAAAATTTAATCGTGAAAATGTTGTGTCGATTCTTCAGCAATTAAGTATTTTGCTGAAATTTTCTGCTTTTGTATTTTGCCTTCAAAATTTAATTGCATTTTATCTCAAGTGCAGGTTAGTATTCTTGGAACAAAGTGTTTTTTTGTTTTTTTGTTTTTTGTTTTTTCTTTCTTTTGGTTAAAAGCTCCATCACAGAATAGAACGTTCAAAACAAGAGAAGTCATTTTCCGGCTAAAGTAATCATAATCAAGAAAAAGCTCCAACGATTTTTTCCGAAACAAAACTTCAATGAAAGTGGACTAATTTATTTCGAAACAATTTTACTAATGGACAGCTAGATCCTTTCTTTCAACCGTCCTGTCTAGTTGCATCAAGCAACTGGAAAATAAGAATTAATCTGACATATTTGATAAGTGGCACTAATCATGTGGTTCTGTTGTTTTTCGTGTGTCACTAACATGACACCTTAATGGCGCGAGAAATGCAAGCCGTGTATTTGCGCATGCGCACCAGTTACATTCACGATCGACCAGAAATTAAGAAATGGCAAAAAAACAACAAACTAAAGAAAATCTAACAAACGAGTCAGCTAATATATTGACAGTAATCTTGGTAATATCTTCTGGTGCCGGAGTCATTTCGCCCATTTCCAGACGCAGAGAACCATATCAGATCGATAATCATTCACACTTCCTCGAAGAATTACGATAAATTTGCTTCGGAGAAGTTATGCTGTTAACTTCTGAAGTCACCTATTTGTAGGCGTTGGCCAGCGAGTGCTCAGTTGGGAAATTCGTTTGATCTTTTATCAACCAAAAATTGATTCGATCCAATAAACGGTAACTGGTAATACGATTGTCAAAATTATGATACCGAATATGTGTATCATCAATAACATTAGAAATAATAAGACTCCAATTATTATTGAATGCACACATAGGTCCTCCCATGCGACAAGGCATAGTGGGCACAGTGTTGCCAACTCAAAAAATATTTTTTCGCTAGTTTGACTGTTAAAATGCGCTAGATCTTTTAAAATGGCCATAAACCATCAGAAAGACGCTAAAAATGGTCAAAGATAGCCAGAAGATGGCCTAAAACAGCCAAAATCTTTTAGTCGCAAACGCGTTAATTTAGCGCTTTTTGCATTGCCAAAACAAGAAACGCGCTGAATCGGCAACAATGATTGGGCAATGGGTTTGGCTCCATTTTGAACGATGAGATTTTTGTTTATTGGGGATTAATTCGTTGTTTCTGTAGCAATTGCAGGTTTTAACGTGACCGGGGTGGTGCTAGCCCGACGCCCAAACTTCACCATTTCCCAGCTGGTCTTGGGGCCAGTAGTGGCGATTGCCATACGATAATTTCTTTCTGTCAGGGTAACCTTCTCTTTTGGACTGTTTTACAGGGCTGAAGAGCTCCAACTGCTCTGCTATTCTCCCGTAACTAGGAGAAGCGGATGTATCCCTTTCCCAAGGGCATGAGTGTGATGTGAACGCAAGCAGCCTCGGTCGAAACTTGAACTATGTTCGCCGATTCCATTTTCCGTTAAAAGGTAACCGTTACGACAATCTGCACCATATACCATTTATAGAATATGTTACACGCCGGCGAAAAGACATTGATTCAATTCTTGACGCCCTGTTCTATACAATTCAATTGATTTGGATTATAAATATGATATCAGTATAAGTTTATAAATATGATATCAGTATAAGTTTATAAATATAATATCAGTATTCTATCGATGTGTTGTATATCCATCTTGGACTTGGAGAAAAAGGAAGACTAGAAACTTGGTTTATAAAAAATATGAGGATATATTTTTATTCCATCAGATACATCGTGCCGTGGCGGAGAACGAAGAGTGGGAGAGAGATAATGAGAGCCGATAGAGTGTTCTTAACAAGGACATTGGTCTCTCTGGCTTTTATGGGGCTCAAACGCCCACGCTGGTTTTCCAGTCCACCACCTGAGTTTAGTCGACATCCTGTTTATGCCTTTTGAACACCTGGTGTGTCTGTTTCCGGTCCTGGACACCTTGCAGTTTGGGGTTTTCGTAGTTATCCTGTTTATAACTTTCAACACACTGTGGGGGTCAAGACTGTGACCCCTGCCCACGGCTGCCTAAATATCCAATAGATTGGCGTAGCGGTAACGGCTCGGACAAACTCCAGTTGAGGCTGTTTATGTTCACTTCCCCCACATTTTCAATATACAACGTACGGATTTAGTGCTGAAACTTGCTTGAAAAATATGTTGTTTATTTTAAACGATAAGATTTTATATAATTTACATAAGTTTGTCCCCAGATTCCTGCATTGACTAAGACAGTTAATAATTTATGCGAGGATTCATTTGTATTTTCAATCTGTTGAATTTGCTTTTCTTTAGCTAAAATAATCAACTATGTATAATGTCAGTAGAAATGCAAAAGGTGAACTACTATTTATAAAGCATTTGGGTGGCCCCTCCATTAGAGTCCGGGGGGGGGGGCGTTATCAAATAGCCCCCTCCCTCATCTACGCTTCTGTACATCATGGTCATAGGTGCTGTATTAGCCCTTTCTATAAGAGGCGCAAAAGGTTGGATTTGCCCGGGGCAGTGTTGCCAACTCAAAAAGTATTTTCGCGCTACTTTGACTGCCAAAAAGCGCTAAATCGTTTTTAAATGGCCAAAATGTTTTAGACGTAAACGCGCTAATTTAGCGCTTTTTGCAATGCCAAAACAAGAAACGCGCTGAATCTAGCGCTAAATTGGCAACACTGGCCCGGGGTTTTCCACGGTTTTGCCCGAATTACACCGATTTTCCCGAATTTGGAGAGGGGGGGGGGCACTGCCACCCTCAACCCCTGACCCCCTTGGCTCGAAAGTCTATAATCATAACAAGGTTCGGAAACAATGCACCCCACCAAGTGTCTAAGCTGCACAGTTCGCATTAGTGTGTGCATTTCATTACAAAGATAACGTATCTGAATTGTGTAATCTCGAAGCGATCGGATCGTTAACTAATCGTTTTATGTTTGGGCTATTACGCCGCCGTCGCGAATCAATTCCTCTCTTCCATTAATGGAGAAAGTTGTTTGATTAATCAGCGAAATCGATCCCTCCCTCTCAACCTCGTCCTCCTTTGTTGACTCGTCCTTGCCTCCCCAGGATATCAGCTGCCAAATCAGCTTGAGATCAGGACACACGAATGGCACTGGACGAGATATTAGGTAGAATTTGAACGGCCATTCATTTGTACTAGGGCAGTGCTCAGGTGCATGTTTGGAAGCGGCTGGACTTTACGGAGTTGGATCAGCCTGCCATAATAGTCATGTAAAATAATGTTACATCCGTCGTACGAAACTACGGCTTCGATGTATTTCGGTTACTTCTCTTCAGTGTCGACAATTTAGATGTTTTATATCTAAATTTGGATCTATTGCCAATTTAGATATTTTATATCTAAATGTTGATCTATTGCCAATTTAGATATTTTATATCTACATTTAGATCTATTGCCAATGTATATATTTTATATCTACATTTAGATATATTGCCAATTTAGATAATTTATTTCTACATTTAGATCTATTGCCAATTTATATATTTTATATCTAAATTAATATCTATAATTTTAGATTAAAGATCTATAATCTGTAATTATTTATTTTTTATTAGATTTCTCAAGAACCGCTGATCCCAAAGACTTCAACCTCTACATTGCAATGTCTTGTGTGGTGACTAATGTATCTGGGGAATGTCAACTTCGTACAATGGCGAGTAATCGTAGTGCATAGACACGCACACAGACTGAGATGTCTTCAATTGTAGTTAGTTTCTCTGCATATCTGTAAACCCGTAGATGTGGCATCAGACTGTGAAAGAGTAAGAAAAACTAATTGTTGTCTGTACTCTTTGGTTTCTCATTATTAATACACTTTGTATAAAGATCTACCTGTTATAACGGCAAATGTGTTCTAATGGCTCTCTTAAATCCCAGAGGGTGCCCTAATAATGGGAGTCTACTGGAGTTGCTCGGATCTCTCTCTCGGAACCCGATTTTCTAATGCTGATTTTGAAGGCTGACAGAGGCCCCTCCCTCATTTTGAAGTGTTGTACAACATTCTCTTCTTCCCATATCCCCCCTCTGTTTGGCCTTGTGCCTAAAGTAGTCACTACTTTAACTGTCTGGACAGAGCCAGTAAAATTGTGGCTGTACTCCATTGTCAGGTTTGACAGATGAGTGTTGCTCTCTATCTCTATCTCTCTCTTTCTACTCTCTATCTCTATCTATTTTTCTCTCTCTCTCATTTTTATTGTTTTTAAACCGGCAGACAAAATTTTCAACATCAACATAGGTTTCTTCAGTTTTTAAGTGGGTCTAGCTGGCTAATTATCTGTCGCGCGTACAGGCCGAACCAATGGAGCTAGAGGGCTGAAGATTTAAATATTTACTTATTATGTCTAGAAAAAAGTTTTGTTCTCCCCCCCCCTCCTAGTCTTTTTAGTATGGGGTTCAATTTACAATGCAAGTTTAAACCTGTAAACCCGTAGATGTGGCTTCAGACCGTGAAAGAGTAATAACAACTAATTGCTGTCTGTACTTTTTGGTTTCTCATCATTAATACACTTTGTATAAAGATCTACCTGTTATAACGGCAAATGTGTTCTAATGGCTCTCTTAAATCCCAGTGGATGCCGTAATAACGGGCGTCTTCTGTAGTAGTTGCTCGGATTTCTCTCTCACAAGCAGCCGACAAAGAAAACTACCTTTCTTTTCTGCCCCTTTTTAACAATCTTCCCCCCACCTCTCTCTCTCAGCTTTTCATCTCACTGTTTATGAATCTTTAATCTTTACTTTATCCTGTGTCTTTGTGATGGTGGACTTTCTAAAAGCAAATATCGTTGAACGAAGTTTCTCTGACGGAAGGGACTTCAAAATAAATGAAACAAAAAGGAACTGAAGTGTGACGTCTTGCAGCATCCTCCATATTCACCTAACATTTCTCCTACAGATTATCATCTTTCCAAGCATTTTCAACTTCATATCCGTAATAAAAGGCTCAATTATAGGGAAGCCATTATTTGTGCTTTGTTTCTGAATTTGTGAGTACTTAACCTAAAGAATTTCATAGAGATGGCTTATTATCATTAGAGGATCGCTGGAAAAAAGATATTACTTCAAATATTTACCGTATTTTATTGTTTATATCATTCTGCATCTTACTATTCAAAACACGATATTTCATATTTACCTAATACTTCGTGGTCTGCAGCATGGAACTGTGGGGGTCAAATCTGTGACCCCTGCCAACGGCTGCCTAAATATCCAACAGATTGGACTCCGGTCGAGGCTGTTTATGTTCACTTCGCACTAATGCCCTTGGGAAAGGCATGAATCCGTCTCTTCCCCCCCCCCCAGTTATGGATAAGATAGTAGGGCAGATTGGGCTCTCTTGCTTTGGGAAGGCAACCGATCTAGGAGAAGGGCAACTCTGATTCCAAACCATGGAGTGAGGCGGTTTGACGCCCTTCCAACAGCTCCGGCCTGGGTGTATCGAACCTCTTATTCTTCCACTAAACCACATCTGAAATAACTGAGAATATTTGCGTGTGTATATTTTCCCGTTTGTAATCATTTGCATTTCTTCAAATTGAAAACCAAACATTAAAAAATGATTCTACATTTTCGGAGTGAAATTCCTATAACTTGTTTTATGTCAATCGTAAAAAAAGATAGGTTTCTTTTAACGTTTCCTTATGTAAAAAAAAATCGTTTCTTTATTCTGTAGAGCGTTTCTTCTTTTTTTTGTTAGCGTTCTATTTTTTAGGAGGTCTATTATTTTCGTTTGTGCTTTCTTCAACTTAGTTGTACTGACTGACTGTCTCTTTGGCTGCCATCTTTATTCAGAGAGAGAAAACAAAATACCATATAACAATAATGACTCGATGATCAAAAATATAACTATAATTATGAATAAATGATTCCTACCTCCGCCTGGAATTGTTTTCAAATATGACTGGTTTTTTTTTAGATAGTTCGCTTATTTTTCTTTTGTTTCTGTGCATTTCATTATTTATTTTCTGTAAGATACTTCTTTTCAATTTTAAACACACGCAGCTGCCATTTCTGCCTCTCGGGGAATCTTTTGTTTTTAATTATAAAAATCAATTTCTGTAGTTATTATTATTGTAATTTTTAATACAATATATTTAGGAATTGTTTATTTTGATTGTTTTATACTCAAAGGCAACATTTATACGAATGGGGGCGGGGGCCTTTGGTTTGACGCTGCCAGAAGAGAACGGCCATTTTGAGTGGCTAAAAGCGGCTATATTTTTATTTTATTTCAAGCTACCTTTATAGCTAAAAATGTACGGTAGTATAAGACTGGCATAAAAAATGGCTAAAATTGGATAATATTCTTTATTGCATTAATATCAGATGAATACGTTGTACAGAACTATCATATTTTACATATATAAGACCAATGATAGCAATAAAATGAAGGTAAAAAACAATGTAATGGCTTTTATTTTCATTATTGTGCTAATATCTGATCAATACGTTGTATAATTATACCTTTTGGAACCTTTTGTATTGAGTATTTGGAGCGTATACAGTTCTCTGGAATTGAAATCTAGCCAATTCTAGCCATTTTCAAAGCTAGTCATTGATGAATGCTCGTTTTTATGCTCTGCACACTCTGACCTTCCTTGGGAGTCTGTCGTTTATAGTCACCTGGTAATGTCAAAACAGAACGTTGTATTTGATCCATTACTATATACCTGCCACAACCTGTGCCCATTGCAAACATGCAATCGTCAATTATTCCTGGTGATGCCTGTCCACTTGGCTAATGTATATGCCTGCACTGAACCTGAGATTGTACACATGACTTCTTTGAAACCAAACGAGCTTAACCCATAACCCATTTCTACTTTAATGAACATTACGTGAGATTATGGGTAGGCAAATTGACACACGGTCACATGACTGCATCAGGATGTTCAGTAGATGCCACTTAGTACACTTCATGAGTTAAAATCAGGGATAAAATATAATATTATATAAGAGACTGTGCAGATCAAATAAATTGTATGTGACACTTAGTACACTTCATGAGTTAAAGGCAAGGATAACATGTAATATTATATAAGAGAATGTCCAGATCAATTAAATTGTATGTGACACCGGTGTCGCAGTGGGTTCTTATGGGCTAACTAACGATTAAATCAACTAAGCCATGTATTATCACCATCGCCCATAAATAATATATCTTTTTTATATAGAATGTTAATTTTCTTCTAAACCGAATATAGCAGCATTTTATTATTTCTAGTGGAACATTACACAATCAAAACGGATATCAGCAGGTATTGTTTATGACTGTATAAACTGTCATTTCTGTTGCCAAAAAAATAAATATGTTGCTGTCCAAAAATGATGACACACCTACGAAAAGATATTCTTGGCAACAGTTTCAATGATGTAGAGTTTGGTCATAACAAAAGCTGATGCGAGGGAGAACAGAATACAGTTCTGAACACATGTACCGTGTAGCCAATTGCAGTATTCAAGTAGCATTAATCCCAAGCCTGCAATAGTCTTTTGTTTCACATTCAACATTTGGTCTGATTGCTCATTTGCCTTGATTCGCATGACAGCTTCACTCGACGAGGATCGCTCTACCTAGAATAAAACTACCACTGTTCCAACAAATTGGCCCTTGACTGTATGTGGGTTACATCCAATGTTGACAATAATTCTGCTCGACCATTCATCGAACTTGGAAATGATGTGAGCCAACCGCACTCTTGTATTCATTGAGCTTCTATTTTTAGTAGTATAAAGCGATTTCCTCGGCAGAGAGCGGGTTAAGTAGCCATTGAGACCAAATGATCTCCTTTTCTCTCAAGAATGTGTCTGGACTAGTGGGCTATTTACGGCTAGATTCCCTGGCAGACAGTGGACGGTCGATTCTAAATGTCAAAGTAAAAAGCCGGAAAAAACGTCCGCTGGATTTAACTAGATATTTTCCCAGGTATTTGACCTTTGTTTTAGTTGTTTTACCTGCGACGAACGTCGACAGGTCTATGAAAGCCAAAATCATTTTCTTTTAGACCAAACTAAAAAAAGGTTGAAAACGTTCAGAAGAAAGGGAGGAAAGAGAGATTCGGCAAAGAAAGAGGAATATTTCTTTGTCACGTCACACTACGTCATAATATTCTCTTTAAAAAATGTGACGTAGGAAAGCCTTCGTAATTTAAAAATCTACAAATTTTCTTTTTAACATATCTCATATTGTAAGCGTAGAGTTACGGGAAACATAAATATATACACACATGGATACAAACGAAAATGTAGCAAGGCTTGAGAAAACAAGTGAGTGTCCATTTTCAGAGACTTTTATAAATCCTTTAACAGCTTTACATTATTCTTTTTTTATAAATCAATTGGAAACAATTAGTGTTATTACAGTAACAAATGTTGGCAAATGTTGGCGAAAATTATGTAAACAACGTCGCAGGTTTTGAACAGAATCTGTTCTTTTTCTTGTTTTGTTCTTTATTCCGATACACTTACTTACTGTTGATTTAATGCCTGTCGCTATGCAGACAATACAAGTATAAACTGAAAAGTTCAAATAATTGAAATGTAAAGCTAACTTCTTTATACCAAAACATTACCTTCTTCAGAGCCATGAATTTTCAGAAAAATAAATACGTTTAGGTCATGGCAACTATATTTTACGTATACTAATTATGATTGGTCCCTGTTGACGTTATTTTTATGCCTGGACAGATAAGGTATTATCGAAGCGACACCTTTGCTTTTGTGACGACGGTGCCGACCGCGAGATCGAACCGGAGACCTCTGCCCAACCGCAGCGGAAGAGATTTCGTGTGGCAGCGCTGTTAGAACATTCGGGCTCCACGCTCATGTTTTGCTGCGCCAGACAGTTCACATACGGGCGCTTGAATCATTCCTTAGTAGGATATAAGTGGCCGATTATGAGGAGTGAGGATAATTCGCTTTTGGCTGCGGTCAGAAGAATGTAGAGTGATACGAGAGAAAACGTGCTGAAAGAGGTTCCCTCCGAAAGAGACTTTGTGCCCTGCCGTCCTACCGTTTTAAAGAGATCTTTTCTACTACAGCTTTACATTTCGTTTGCCAGTTTATTTTTTACCTAAATATACCCCAGTTACTCTTTTCCATCTACTTCATTTGACGATTTTTATTTTACGTTCGATGGCGATATTTTATTGATTATTTATGTGTTTTCTGTTACGCTTTCTTTATTTCTGTGAACATTTCAAGTTTGTATGACAGCCAAAGTTTTCATTATTCGTATTCTCACCTCCGCAGTCTTTTTCCTGAACCAGGATGGAGAATTGTACAACGATCGATAAACAAAATGGTATTTCTATTTAATCAAAAGAGTAAATTGAAAAAGTACAATTGAAGCGACTGTTCAGTCTCATAGTTGCGTTTTTTTATCATAACACAATGACGCTGTGTATTTTTACTTCACTAACAAGTTCAAAGGTATTGTTATATTGTTGAATAATGAGTTATAAAATTATGTCTGGATCACCATTCTCCGATTATACCCACCATCGGATGCGAGCACTCTATCACTGGGCCACTCTGATAGGTCTATAAAATATAACGTCACAACATCCGGGTCGTTCGGTCGCTTTCACTTCGTCCCAGACCTTTGTACCAACACTGTGATTTGAAGATCCATAAAGGCCCGCCGACGAAGGTTTTTTCAGGGATTTGTTCAACATCACGCCAGAATCTTGTAAGTCGGATTGTCGCGGGGGTGGGGGGTAGAGTAGACACAGCGAGTTCCCGTAGCATTTGGTCTCAAAGGGGCCTGTCGCACCCAGCTCCATATTATTATACTTAGTCACATTAATTTGTAAACCAATATCATGACGTACTACACTAAAACCAGCATTAATCAAAACCGCACTATTCAAGATATTGCTGGATTCTTAATATGTAATGTCACAACCCCAGGGTCGTTCAGACGCGTCCACCTCGTCCCACACCTTTGTACTCACGCTGTGATCTGAAGATCCACAAAGGCCGGCTGACGAAGGTTTTGATTGAAACGTCTTTACTGTGCGGGGGCGCTGGTTACAAACACGGCAACAATGAGTGTTCCAAGTGATGAAATAACGGTGTTCCAACAGGAATAAAACGGTTTATTGCTGACCGGGTTACAGATTCAAGTTAACCCTCCCCGCTAAGAACCACGACTGGTCAGGCAATTTTAACAGACGTATGTGCCTAAAGCGTAAAGTATACAACGGCTGCATAATACCAGCCATGACTTATGGATGCGAAACATGGAAATTAACTTAACGAGCTGAAAACCAACTCAGAATAGCACAGAGAGCCATGGAAAGACCAATGCTAGGGATAACTCTAAGAGATGGAAAAAGATCAACATGGATCAGAGGTAGGACTAAAATTAAGGATGTTATAAACTAATTAAGCAGCAAAAATGGAGGCGGGCTGGTCACCTAGCAAGAAGAGATGACAATAGATGGGGGGAAAGACTAACCGACTGGTGCCCATGGGACAGTAAACGAATTAGGAAAAGACCAGGCACAAGATGGAGGGATGAGATAGAAAGGTTTGCCGATAAGACTTGGCAGAGGTTAGCACAAGATAGGTCGTCATGGAAGGAGATGGGAAAGGCCTTTGTCCAGCAGTGGACATAACGGCTGATGATGACGATGCTCTATGAACGTGCAGCGGCAAGAAGAACAGGGCCGGTCTTAAACTGGGAAGCTATCTTGGGACTTTGTCAGGGATTTGTTCAACTTCAGAATCTTCTAAGTTGGGTCGTCGCGGGGGGCGGGGTTCCTGGAGGCAGCGTGTTCGCGTAGTTTTGATGATGTTTGGTACTACTTCGTTGTCTGTACTCCCCTCATGCTTGGCGTAGACCGGGGATTGCTTCTTGATTTGGTTAGGGTTATTAGGGTTAATAACATTAACCCTTACCCTAACCAAGCGCGTCTTAATGCTATTGAGGAATCGGTCGCTAAAGGCTCTGCTATTTAACGCTTATTTCATATTTTCACACAGGTAACTTTCTTTGAAATTGGGAATTGCAATATAATTGGTCTACGAGACTATGCGTACATATAAGAACAGACTTTAATTGATTCTTACACGATTCGTGCGAAATCGAAGTTCCAAATCGTGACTGTAGTAATTATTTCGTACTATAATGATGAGGAATATATAAACATATCAATATGTGAGGGAGAGGGTGCACACTTTCTCTATAACGATTCGCTGCAAAACAAGCGCTGAAGGCTTTTCGCCCTTTTTTTAAAACAGAAAAGTAGCGTAAAGCCAACTTTTGAAAAGCCTGGAATACACGTATTTGTAACCAGACAATTTTCTTTCTGTATATGTTTTTTTTTTTGCTTGGATAACAGGGAATGTATTTGCCGTTGTCTGAATCTGATGTTTCTTTGGTTTTGAATTCCAGTTTATTTTGTTTTTAATTGCATCTCTTTTTATTTTATTTATTTATTTTTATTTTTTTATTCTTTGTAGGTAAGTACATCTGGCTGATTTGTTTGAAAAGCATGTGTCAGGTAAGACCTAAGCTTTACATCCCTCGTTTCTTATCAGAAAAAAATACTTTCAAGATCTGCCATACATTAAACCCTCGCTATAACGAACTAATTAGGGAGAGGGATGGTCTATAACGCCAAATGTTCGGTATACGTCGGTCGGTAAATAAGTTATCTCGGTAGTTCGCCGCATTTAACAAACATCGTTCGGTAAATCCGTAAGGCAGTTTGGTTGCCGCTCGTTATATTTTCGACCTTACCTCTCCACGCAAATCACTAATGCTATGTACAGTTGTATAAAATATCAAATAAAAATAGATTGTACGCTTTTATACGATCCACGTGTTCGACGCATTTATCGAATTTTGTTCGGTAAATCAGAAGTCAGTTCGGATGGATCCACGAGTTCGTTAAAGCCGAAATTCGTTATATCGAGGGTTTGCTGTATTAGCTTAACACATTTCTGCAGTCTTTTTTTAAAACTCCGTCAAAATAATACAAACACAATTTTATTAGCTATGACAATATTCAAACGATCAGCTATGCCTCTCCGCAATGAAAGAAATCCTCAAGTAAAACGTCTTTAATTTTTTCAAAGTTCACCTTTTAGGTTTGCATTTATTTTTTCTGTCAAACGGAACCGTATTTGTCGCACAAGTCTTTTGAAATTCCATCTGCTCTGAAACTTTCTGAGCAAATTTAAAAACTACCTCCAATAATCTTCAGATTTCGCAGTGCGGAAAGACATGTTTTATTTTTCATTTGCAACGTAAACATTTCATAAAGTTGATGCAAAATCTCATCCTATTTTGGTCTCTTTGAAGTCTCTTTGAAGTCTCTTTGAAGTTAAATCAATTTTCTTTTTATTGCTTGTTAAATCAGTCCAACCGAGACGGGAAAACAAGTCTGAAAAAATCATGGAATATATCGTTAATTTTTTATTAAGTTCCTCGTCATTTTAAAAACGGTGTAGAAAGCATAAAAATGTTGTCTTTCAAAACAAACATCTCTAACCACTATTTAAAATAATTTATCATTGCAATAGATTGTAAAAACATACCATTGTATACTGACACATACATCTATGCACGCTGTCACGCACACGCACGCAATCATATTTATTAAGAATGGCACTTCCCAAATGTGTACGCTTGTGGACATAAACTGGCATTATATTCACAACCTATTGAAATAGTTACTCGTACACTCCACATGAGCAAACAGACGTGCATATCCTGTATAGGTGTTACCTTCTATATA
>VCCN01001378.1:3094189-3107684 GCA_006491835.1 Architeuthis dux | reverse complement strand
TTGGACAACGGACAGATTTGCACATTTTTAATCACATGAAGATACATATTCATATCACTATCATGGCCACAAAAGAAATGTTTGAAGATCATAATAGCTATTTCCTATACTTTTTACACCTAAGCAATTAGAAAATAATACTCCCTATCCAACAACAGAATTTGTGTTGCACGTTGTAATGTTGATGAGGAGAGGAGACATAATCTGACAAACTTAGTTTCGAATCCCTACCTTAGCATCGATACTAATGCTCCTTATTAAATACAGTCCTAGGCGGCTTGGCAAGCCAATACATAACAGCCCTAGGCGGTTTGGCAAACCAATACATAACGAGCCTAGGCAATCGCAGTAAAACAGCTGTTATTCCGATGCTCGACTTTGACTGGATCCAATAAAAACAATTGTTCACTGATTTAGAAGAAAGGACTTCTTTGTGATATCTCAAGATCTGGGTTGGTTAGGCCGGTTATTAGAAAACACATTTCTGAGCAGAAAATGTTATTTCGCACACAGAGGCATAGCTAGAGATTTGGGTCATTTGGTTTCTTGACGGGACCCCGTCAGTGAGATTTGATAGAACAGAAAGGAAATGCCATTAATAGACATACACTATCACTTAATTGGTGAAAAGAAAACCCAAACGCTGAATTGTTATTAATAGTTATATATATATGCAATTAATCATACTGGAATTTGCACATTTCTGCCCATATTAGTCATACTGGAACTCGCAAGTTTCTACCCCTATTAATCATACTGGAACTCGCAAATATATACCCCTATTAGTCATACTGGAACTTACAAATGTTTACAACTATTAATCATACTGGAACTTACAAATATCTACCCCTATTAGTCATACCGGATCTTGTAAATTTCTACCCCTATTAATCATACTGGAACTCGCAAATATCTACTCCTATTAATTATACTGGAACTTACAAATATCTACCCCTATTAGTCATACTGGATCTTGCAAATTTCTACCCCTATTAATCATACTGGAACTTGCAAATTTCTAATATAAGCCGTCATCTCTACTGATTTATTTCTGTGTTGAGGCAGCAGGCTTTGATTTGAGGTGTAGACAGTCTTTCGATTATTGTGCATGCCTACCAAAGTTAAGTGAAGCAGCTGGTTGCAAAATTGCCTCTCTCGCTCACTGCCTTTGTCGCGACGTCTCCTTACATAGCAAAGATGAATATTCCAATACCATAGCTGTCTACCTGCTGAGAACACCTGTCATTTTTGCAAGCCGTTGCTAGTGAGTTCGATCCTCACTGAGTACCCGTCGATTGTGACCTCCTGTCTGACTAAACTAAGCTCGCTAATAAACAAAAGAAAAAGCGAAGTTTAGCAATTATTTTCCAAGCCATTGCCAGTGTTCGATTCCACTATTCTATTTTGTCTTTGTGTCTGACTAAGCTGAGCACAATTATTTTTAAGTATGGGAACCTGTCGTGGAGCGATGATAAGCTTGATATTTTCGCAGGTCATTGCCACTGAGTTCGATCCTCACTGCGTACCCCTCTACTATGGCCGTAACGAAGTTTAGAAATATCTACCGGTGTATAAGTCGACTTTTTAAGCATGAAGTATTTTCCCCCAATGGATCATATTAGTCTGTTTAGACCCTATGTTCTTGACAGGCTGATGGACGCAATGCTGCCTTATGTTGGAGAGTCGACTTATCCACAGAATATTGGACTAAACTTGAATTAACACCATAGTTTTGGAATCGACTTATATGCCGGCATATACTGTATCTTACTGTCTGTTAAAATACTTTGTTGCATAAGGTCTTCTAGTTTAGGATAGGATTTTTTTAATAAATAAAGTTTTGGGGTTGACCTATACGCCGTCATATACGGTACTTTAGTCTTACTCTAACCGTTTTCTGAAAGTGACGATTCTGATTTGTTAATGTCATGAATTATATTACTGTTTAAATGTGGTAGTCGGTCCTGTTGATTTCTGCATTTTCTTACAAACAACTTAATTTCATTTAATTCAACGCTTGTGAGACCATCTTTCCTAAAGAGACATGATTTTCATATGTGAGTTTCAGACTAAATAAAGATCACGTGGTTATCGTATATACCGGTGTATAAGTGGACTATAAGTAATGTTCCTTTGTGGATTATATTAGTCTGTTTAGACAGTTTGAACTTGACACTCTGATGGACACAATGCTGCTTTATGTTGGAGAGTCGACTTATCCACAGAATATTGGACTAAACTTGAATTAACACTTTAGGTTTGGGATCGACTTATACGCCGACACATACAACTTGTGAGTAAAGAACTCGCGATGAATTGTTTAGGAGACTAACAAGCTCACTTTCTCTGCTGAAGGTGACTTTCATTTCATAGTACGTATATTGGACTAAACTTGAATTAACATCTTAATTTTGGAATCGACTTATATGCCGGCATATACTGTATCTTACTGTCTGTTAAAATACTTTGTTGCATAAAGTCTTCTAGTTGAGGATAGGACTTCATAAGAAAATGTTTTTTCGCTGAGTTTCACTTTAGTACAGAACAGTATTTTGGGAAGAGGCTCAGCTTGCTTAAACACACGCAAGAGTCAGAGAGTTCATTCGATCGGTTGGACTCTATTACGTCCAGACATATGGGTCACTAATGGTTAGAAACCTTTGTGCAAACTCTTTTTAAATGTGTCTTGTTCCTGGGTAATAGGTGTTATTCTCTGATTGATTATACCTAAACGTATAGAAAATGTCAATTATTCCCTTCAAATTTTTCTTTTGCGACCAGGACAGTAATAATTTGAAATCTACTTTTTATCAATGGGACGACGGGCCAATTTGCACATTTTTAAACACGTGAAGTAAGAAAAACAATTACATACGAATATCAGTATCACGGCCACAAAGGTTTGGATGAAATAATAGCCATTTCCTATACTTTTGCACATAAGCAATTAGAAAATAACACTCACTACCCAGGAACAATAGTTGCGTTGCACGGTGTAATGTTGACGAAGGGAGAAGTCATAACCTGACAGAGTTGGGTTTCGATCCCTACCTTAGTTTAGTATGGTTCATGCAACGTGCACAAGGGAGTATCATGCTTAACATTACATGGAGAGAACACAATGCAGAACATTCAAACTCAAATGGCAATGGGCAGGCCATGTTGTAAGAATCTCGGATAACTGCTGGACATCACAACTCACAACGTGGATCCCCGAGATCGTACACGAAATTATGGCCGGCAAAATATAAGATGGCGTGATGATTTATACAAGTTCAGAAGGTATTGGCACTGTGACGCACACGATCGAGAGGTCTAGCGAATCTTAGGGGAGGACTATGTCCAACGACGGATGTCGATGATGATGATGATGGTGATGATGATGATGACGTAGCCGAGCTTCTTTAAAAGAAATATTATCTTGAATTCTAGGTTTCTATTATTCAGCAATGTATTCCGGGATGTATCCTCATTCGATTTAAATAATTACCATTATGAGTTGGTGCTATACGTGTTATGATATACTACCACGAAAAGGTCATTTCGAGGTCAACACCTGTGCGGAAATGGAAGTGACCCGGTCACCTTAGGAAATAGGTATATGCGTGGGTGTCCAAAAGAACAGGATGTGGAAACCGGAAATGATACAAGCGTGGGCGTTCGGAATCCGTAAAGCTCAGAGCCGAGACGAGGGAGCTCAGAACAGACCCGAACACAGAACGGAGACCCAGGCAGCCAAGAGACAGACCGCCTAGGACTGGGAAGGCATAATACCATATTCCCCTGTTGGGAACGGTCTCTCGGCAACCGTTATCTCTCTCTCACTCTTCATTCTCCGGACGACAAAGATGTATGCTATGAAATAGAAATATGTCTCCTATTTTTTACAACCTTTTGAGTCCTTCCCTTTGATTTACCTCCCGCAAATGAGCAACCCACGACGAGACGACCCATGGCGGAAGAACAGTGAAGGGCTATACAACATACGCACTTAAAGACTTGAGAACCGATCGGCCGAAACGTTGTGGAAAAGGAAAACATAAGAAAAGTAATATTTCCGACCTTACAGAATTATGACAGCTGTGCATTTTGTCAACCTAAGATCTTTGCTTTGTAAGCGAAACAACACATTGGATCATATTCTTTGACTCACCAAATAAATAAGATTGGGCGTTTTTCGTCCGCGATCGTTTACTATGTCGAGAGATGTGTTGGGTAAGGTCTACGAAATATGAGAAGATCGCTTGATCGTTTGTTTAAAATGGTGTTAAAACGATCTTGATTTCAAAATATGGCACTTGTGAATAAATCTTGTGAATAAATCCCACAAGACTAAAACGGTTATCAATGGGATGCCACGTGGTCATTATAGATTTTACAAGTACGACAGTTTACGGTGATGTTATCTTCCTTTTTGAATTACAAACAAAGTTTCGTTCATTAAAATTAAACACCCAACTGCCTTACGATTGCTCTATCACTAAATCACGCTGATAGTGTTGGTGGTGACTTCTGTCTGTCATGATTAACAAAGGATATAGCTGCCATTTCTCTACCATTGCTTTTTTTATACCAATAACGACATACCAGTTATAAGACTGTAGTTTAGATGACTGGCGACGACAGAGTGTGCAGGGGAAATTTGGCTTCATCTTTCCTAAGAGGACCCACTTGAAAGAGTTTTACTCAGTTGAAACCTAAATTCGAACCCTGTCCTCCGATTTCATTTTCGTCAACTCACACGTCCACCAAGCGACGAAATCGCAATGCAAAAACCTCGTATCAGTGTTGCTACTTTAGCGCGTTACGCGCTAGATTTAGCGCTTTCCTTGTGTTGGCATTGCAAAAAGCACTAAATTAGCGCGTTTTCGCCTATAACATTTTGGCCATTTTCTGGCTACCTTTGACCATTTTTAGCGTGTTTTTGGTTGTTTTGGGCCATTTTTGGCAATTTAAAAAAATTTAGCGCTTTTTAGCAGTCAAACTAGCGCGAAAATATTTTTTGAGTTGGCAACACTGACTCGTATATTGTGTAGCAATATCTGTAAAAAGAGAACGGTTTGCGTCCGCTTGCCATTAAAACCATATCCATCTCTTTCATGCATGTCTTATTTCTTTTCTTCTTAAATAAAAGAAACGTTTTTTTTTAGTTCCATAGTTTTGCATCTTGGTGTATGTACAGCTCAAAAGAAAATCACGTTATAGGCGTGAATGCCCCAGAAAACCATTTCCATCTTTTTATGTCTCCTTAAAGAAATGTTGTTAAAAGTCTTGATGTGAAAGACTTGAAATATTTATTGACAGCCAATGAAATAGTTATTACATCTTTAAAGCTTTTCCTGGGGGATTTGTACGACTATGTTTGAAAAATTCAATGGCTTATTTTCCCTTGGTATTCCAGCAAAGTGGCTGGCGCCAAATAGTGTCCAGGGAAAGTGCTCAAGGGTTTCTAGACCAGACCAAATCGATATATACCCAGGCAGTTGCCAATTATAACCAATCACATTCAGACTTGGGATTACTACGCCTATAATAATAATAATAATGATAATGATAATGATATTTATGATGATGATGATGATGATTATCCTAATAATACCGATGGTAATGATGTCAATAATAAATAAGTAATCGATAATTAATATAATAGCAATAATAATGCTGATAATACTAGTATTATTGATTGACGATGATGATAAATAATATCAATGAAATGATGACGTGAATAACTGATGGGAGGAGCAGAGTGGCCTAACGGCACGGAAAACGGAATCGTCAGATCGATTTCGAGTTTCAGCCGAGGTTGTTTTACGTTCATTTTCGCACTAATGGCCTAAAGAAAAGCTTCTCCCCACAGCAATGTAAATAGAGGGGCAGTTGGAGCCCTTTAGCCTTGTGAGTCAGTCCATCTAGGAGAAGGTTACTCTGATAGAAAAAAAAAACAACTACAGCTTGTCAGTTGTCATAGATGGTCCCAAGCCCGGGTAAAAGGGGCATGGTTGGATGTGGTGCTAGCAGTTCCATCCCGTAGAACCTACTTGCTACAGAAACAGCACCATAGTGGTTTCGGCCAGGCCCAGGCTGTCCAGTGGCGCCAGTTGGCCCGGGCCTACGGTTTTGAGGGCTGCCTACTCCAAAGGCGTACATGTATATCATCTTCATAATCAGCTGTTATAAGTCCACTGTTGGACAAAGGCCTCTCCCACCTCCTTCCATGACGACCTAGAGTGTGCTAACCTTTACCACGTTCTACCGCCAAACCTTTCTATCTCGTCCCTCCATCTTGTGTCTGGCCTTTTCCTACTGCGTTTACTGTCCTATGGGCACCAATCGGTTAGTCTTTTCCCCCATATATTGTCATCTATTCTTGCTAGATGACCAGCCCATCTCCATTATTGCCGCTTAATTATTTGTATACTCTTCACTCTAGTCCTCCCTCTGATCTATGTTGATCTTTTACTATCTCTTAGAGTTATCCGTAGCATTGCTCTTTCCATGGCCCTCTGTGCTATTCTAAGTTGGTTTTCAGCTCGTTTTGTTAATTTCCATGTTTCGCATGCATAAGTCATGGCTGGTATTATGCAACCGTTGTATACGTTACGTTTTAAGCATATTGGCAAGGTGCTCTACAGAATGCCTCTATTCATACCAAATGCTTTCCAACCTATCGTTACCCATACATAAATCATGTGTATTTAGCTATGATTAAAAAGAATATTTGATGAGCAGTTTGAAATGGGGGCCTACATTTCCCATCTGGCCTGGGCCTATTACCAGCTCTGATTGCGGACCTATGCTCCACAAAGAGCTTATAGGAAGACACAATAAATAATGAAAGCGAAAGCGCTGAAAAAGAAGTACTGTACAGATAATGAAGGTGATGTTAGTAATGAAAGTTACAACGACAATAAAGAAGTGATCGTGGCTATGGATAGCTATGATGATTATGATGGCATTGCAAGTGAAGGGTTAAAACTCTGGAAAATTAGAGAAAAGTGCCAAATATTACGAGATCATCACATTCTGAATTTTAACATTTAGCAATAATAGCTATTCCCGCAACAGAACCGTTGTTGAGAAGATGAAGTTTTTTTTAAATCGACCCATATATGGTAATACCAATAGTAGTAGGAGGAGGTGGAGAAGCGAGAAATAAAAGAGTATAATTTTTAACCCTTTGGCAGTAGTTGTCATCGAACTTTTCCGAATGCTTGCTATTTTGCCGATCTTTCTCATCAGGCCATAAATATTTTGAAAACCGTTCCCTTCTTCACAAATCCTAGAGCTGCGATGACCACTGGTGTTATGGTGGTATTCATGTCCCACATCCTACCGATTGTAATTGTAACACATGACTTTAATTAAATTTGACTAGTTTTTACCTTCATCTTAATTTCAGTTGTTTATAGTCTGTCACTGTAAGGGAATCGAGTTCCGTCTTCTTTCTTCCATTGCACACATATATATATATATATAACTTTTAATTCGGGCCGTTGTTTCTGCGGCAACGAATAACAGCGAAATCACACCCTCATTGCCAGAGGTTGGTAAAAGCAGCTAGGCGTAAACTAGATTCCCTCTGGCAATGAGGGTGTGAGTTCGATTCTCACTGTTATTCGTTGCCGTAGAAACAATGACCCGAGTTGAAAGTTGTATATAACAACTGAAATTAAGATGAAGGTAAAAACTAGTCAAATTTAATTGAAGTGATGAACTTAAGAAACGTTTTAGAAACTGTTAAAGATTAAGATAACATGTTTATTGTGTAGCTAAGAGGATGAGGAAATACAGGTAGCCTTCGTTTAATAAAAAAGAAATCAAGATAATATTACTATAATCTGAATATATGTAACAAATGTATCTAATTCTAAGTTTTACGTCTAAGAAGTGATCAACTGTCAGTTATTCTAAAGATATTTTCTATAGTTTTGAGAAGGGTCATTAATATTAAAATGTTTTTTTCTATAGTTTTGAGAAGGGTCATTAATATTCAAATGGTTCATCAAATTGAACTCTTTGTCATTTGTGTTGTAAACCACTTCTCAACAAATCTGAAATCCGACAGGACAAAGACACAGAAACACCCGGGACATGCGCTATAAGCGCCCCCCCCCCCCGTTTTAAACATAATTTCTGTTTAACCTATCACACTCCGATTTTACACCTGAAGAAAGCCGAAGAGTGGATCGGCCGAAAAACCATTTGAATATTCTAAAGATGTTTGAAAGAAAGGATGTCATTAACGAAACGTCACAACTCCTCAGATTTATTTCTTATTCGACTCTCCCATCAGAAGAACAATAACGGCCATCCTTGAGATACACTCAAGTAAGTAAACTTGTCAATTGCAGGCTCCATCAGTTATTTAGAGCACGTACTATACCAGTGAATATTGTACGGAACTCGACGCTTTGTGTGAAACGTGTTTTGCACACATTAGAAAATATTTAGAAATTTAGCCAAATGTCTGCATAGAAATGCTATTCCTCTGATGATCGCCAACCAACTTTGCATCGAGAAATCGGTGTAACGGGTTTCCATAAGAAGGCATATCGATTCCATCTTGGCACTCTGGCTAATAACTCACACAAGGTTAATAAAGTAATATCGACATTCTATGAAGGAGATTTTTATTTGAAGTAATTCCTAGAGGATCTGTCAGACGATTGCGTCTGAATTCCACAACTTATCATAATTATTAATATTGCAAGTATCAGCAGTAGCAGTATCTCTGTCATCGTCATAATAATAACATTTTTCCCTGGGTAATAAGTGTTATTTTCTAATTGATTATTTCTAAAAGGTATAGAAAATGTCAATTATTCCCTTCAAACTTTGCCTTTGTGAACATGACAGTGATAATTTGAAATCTACTTATTTTCAATTGGACAACGGGTGAATTTGTACATGTTTAACCACAGAAAGTAAAAAGATAACCCGATTAGTGAATATCACTAACATGGCCACAAAAGCAAAGTTTGGGGGGACTAATAAACATTTTCTATACTTTTTACACATAAGCAATTAGAAAAGAACACTCACTACCCAGGTACAAAAATCAAGTTGCACGGTGAAATAGTCGTAATTGCTCGAGAACTGAGAAAACTGCGGAATATGAAGATTATGGTAGCACCCATAGTAGTAGGCGCACTTGGAACTGCGCCAAAAGCACTAGAATCCAGATTACATGAATTAGAAATTCGAGAAAGAATTGAGACTGTCCATACCACAGCGTTGCTAGGGTACGCGAGTTAATGAAAAAGATGCTGGAGATTTAAGAAAACTTGCAGTCGGTCACTCTCCGGCAAAAACCACCAGACATCTGCTTTGAATATGCAAATGTATAAATAATACTAATGGTGGTGATGCTCATTCTATTTTGCTTTTTAACAAGCGAGTATTCTTTTCTTTTATAACTCCATGTCCCTGTCTTCATCGTCATGTTTATCTTCTCCAAAGATCTGACCTTATCTGTTTGACATCTTAGTAAAAGCAGAGCAAAGCTGCTTCCCATGTCTCATGAGGCAATGATTTGTGTCTCCATTTCTCGAACGATCCATGGCGATCCAATCATTATTTGTAATAATTGCCTTACAGGGGCTAAAGATCTCTAAAGCACTAGAATCAAGATTAGAGGAATTAGAAATTCAAGGAAGAATTGAGACTGTCCATACCACAGCATTGCTGGTGTATGCAAAGATACTGAAGTCAGTTACTCACAAGCAATAAACACCAAACATCTGCTTTGAATATACAAATGTATAAATAATGATGATGCTCATTTCTGTTTTTATTAACTGCAAGTATTCTTTCTTTGTCATTTTCTTTTGTAACTCCATTTTCCTGTCTTCATCGTCATGTTTATCTTCTCCAAAGATCTTATCTTCTCTGTTTGACATCTTAACAAAAGCAAAGTTGCTTCCAGTGTCTCATGGTACACGAGGCAATGGTTTTGTCTCCATTTCTCGAACGATCCATGGACAACCAGTCATTGTAACAATTGCCTTACGGAGCTAAAGGTCTCCAACTGTCCTGCTATTTACAGCTTGGTGGGAAGAAGTGGATTCATGCTTCTCCCAATGGCATTGGTATGAAGTGAATGCAAACTGCCCCAGCGTGAGTTTGAACTCGGGTCGCCGTTTCCATAAACTCATGCACGTTAATAGGTGAGCAAACGGGAAGTCACTTTCGCGTGAATTCAATAAAGAAATCCCCACCAAAACAACCATTGCTGCACGTTTTACTGTTAACAAACATTTATATCAATATTCTTACTTCATGACGGCAGAAACGAAGGAAAGAGTGTAAAACAGAAACTTTGTTCTTTATAAATTAGGTTTGATAACATAGTTGAGTGGTGTTCAGGGTCTCCGAGGGGAATTTTAAAGGGCGTTTCAAAGCTGTTTTCGCTCCCACCCCTCCCACACACGCACACTTCATAAACACCCTCGTCCTTTAGCCATCATGTTTTTATCTGCTATAACCCCTTTTAGCACGTCATACTATATAGTCAAACTATTTTATTTATGGACATATCGTATCGACTTAGAAGTTTAACTCTCGGGTCCACTTTAACTCTCTCATGCCCCCTCTGGCCCCACGAGCCTTGGTGTGATGAAGCGACTGCACCCCCTTCTCAGAGACCCCGGTGCTGTTTAGCGTATTCGTTTCAAGGGCGCTGCGGGTGGCATCGTTTCACACTAGATACCCCACGAATCTGGTCTTGGTGCCAAAGCTACTTGGGTCTGGCAAATATTTGCTTGGCACAACACGATTCGGGATATACGGTGCCACTTCTTAAAGGTGTGAAACTGGCATTAAACGCAACAGTCTGTTTATATCTATCTGCCTATCTATCTCTGTTAATATCTATCTATCACTGTTCACACACACACACACACACACACACACACATATCACAGTTCTATCTACCTCAGTCTGTTCATATCTATCTCGGTAGGTTCATATCTATCTATCTATCTATCTCTGTTCATATATTATCACTATATCTTTCTCAGTCTGTTTGTATGTATCTACCTCAGTCTGTTCGTATCTATCTACCTCAGTCTGTTCACATCTGTCTATCTATCTATCAATCTATCTGTCTGTTCATATCTATCAATCTATCTGTCTGTTCATATCTATCAATCTATCTCTCTGTTCATATATATCTATCTATCTCAGTCTGTTAATATCTCTCTCTCTCTCAGTCTGTTCATATCTATCTAGCTATCTCGGTCTGTCCATATCTATCTAGCTATCTCAGTCTGTCCATATCTATCTATCTCTCTCAGTCTGTCCATATCTATCTAGCTATCTCAGTCTGTTCATATCTATCTAGCTATCTCAGTCTGTCCATATTTATCTATCTAGCTATCTCAGTCTGCTCATATATGTCTAGCTATCTCAGTCTGTCCATATCTATCTAGCTATCTCAGTCTGTCCATATTTATCTATCTAGCTATCTCTGTCCATATTTATCTATCTAGCTATCTCAGTATGTCCATATTTATCTAGCTAGCTATCTCAGTCTGTCCATATTTATCTATCTAGCTATCTCAGTCTGTTCATATCTATCTTGCTATCTCAGTCTGTTCATATCTATGTATACATCTATCTATTCTTTCCACCTGGTCTTCTCTGATAAATACTTAATACCTCAGTCTTGTGAATACGAATTTTGGCTGGTAACGATATTTCCCTATTAACCTAGCCAGTTCTTCCGTTAATCAACCTGAAAAATTGCCAAGTTGAGATCAAGCTGAGAGGTTGGGATCAAGAACCTTCGTTAGTTTGTCGCCTTCCGTGTATTCTGCTAGTATTAAACCTCGGCGGATTCTCTGCTATCAGGACAACTGCGCTCGGAACAAATTGCCTCCTGGATAACTCCCCCCCCCCCCAGATAAATGACTCTTGACGATTGCCCCTGGGACATTTCCCAATGGGTGCGATCATTTACATGGCTAACTACTACATTTCCCAAAACATTAACTTTGGTTTTACACATGCTATGCTATTGTTGGGGGTTGGGGCAATTATCCAGCGGGGATTATCCTAGAATCGGATTCTACTTAATTGTTGTGCTGAGATTCTACCGAATAATTGAACGGACTCAGATTACAAAGATTTGATTCGAAAGAAATATTATCCTGGAGGAGACATTGGCACATATACTGAGTAACTTGTTGCTGCAAACAGATCTTCCTATTGCGAGTTGGATAAAGGTAACTCCGAGGAATATCTTGTAGGTGAACGATATTTGCTTAACAAATAAGAAACGTTCAAAGAGTTTTGCGGTCGATTGAACTTCTTGTTGTTGTTTATGTTGTTATCACGACGTTTCGGCCAATCCATTCTACGGACTTCTCCAGGTGTACTATCCGAATGTAATGGTGGTAAACAGAAAGTATTTTGTCTCCAATGTTAGCAACGCTTCTAACGCAGGATTCGGATGTTTTCCATTTCGTTCCTTGTTAGGCCTGGATTTAAAAACACAAATAATGAATAAAATAGGATCCGAAGAAATTCAGATTGTTTCTCATTTGCTTATATCAACACTTAATAAAATTATTCAAAAGTGTGTGTGTGTGTGTGTGTGTGTGTGTGTGTGTGTGAGAAGAGTTGAGCAAGAATACTAGATTTTAACTTTTAAATTCATACAAAGGAAATAGAATGTCAATAACTCCTGATTAGAATTAACTCCTTTTGACGATTTGGGGAATCTTTTAATTATTTGGTTCAATTCACAGAGTTCCACTTTTTTATGCTATTTATTTGTTGGATATTTATGCAGTCGTGGGCGTAGGTAACAGATTTGACTCCCACGGGTGTTGCAAGTTATAAACAGAATATCTACGAAAACCCCAAACTGCACAAAGTTTTATGCTATTCATTAAAGAGTTCCGCTGACAATTTCCAGTGATTTATGAATTCAAGCGTTAATGTAAAAACCAACATTTAATGAGATTATATAGAAATTAAAATGTTGACCGTTACAACAAAATTAGCATTTCCTGCTGTAGCGGCCGATGTGGTCGTGTATTTCTCTACGATGTTTGACCTCGGATAAAACCCAGACTTTGGGATGGATTTTCAGAGCAGGAATACCGTTCATACTCTGAAAATTGGCGTAACACCATCTTCTTCACTTCTGTTCTCTACTATTAGGCGCTGCGCTAAGCTTAACAACACAATTAGAATATGTTTTTACATTTAACATGATAAATCCGTCTTATTGGCGCAATTAAAACATACGTTCTGGTATGATTCGAGTAACTATTATAGAGCGGAACAACGCATTACCATGAAAGACGTTTCTCGTAGACACCGGAAAGAACAAAGATATCAACGTTTATTTAATGAATATTCCTTACATGTGCACAGAGAAGATATTATGGATTAAGGAATAATCTTATTCGTCTTAATAATGCTTTTCTTATGGCTACATACCTTTATATATATATTTATATATATAGTAGAAGAATATTTATTGGTT
>VCCN01001378.1:3026813-3037744 GCA_006491835.1 Architeuthis dux | reverse complement strand
ACGTTGCAGTAATCATCTTCAGACGGTATAGAAGTAGGGTGGGATTTGGCTTGCAGCAGCCAGACTTGTTATTTAACGACTTTTACATTAGAAATGAGATTAATATAACTCCAATAAGCAGGCACAAGCGAGAATCTCCCTCAAGGTTTATTGAAAATGATAAGCAAAAATGCGTCAGACAAGATAAAAGGTAGGCACTAATTGTATCGTTACTTTTTCAAATATTCATAATTAAAGTATTATTTTTTTACTCTCACATGGACTATCTACTAAGCTTATTTAGTGCGGCATAAATTGATGGCACATAGAGGCTAAGAAGATTGTGTGCTGCTACCTTCCTAGAAAATCAGCATTAAGAATCCTGGATTTACCTAGGCTCGAACGAAGCACATCCTCATTGCCGGATTAAAGCAATTGGGGGGGCAGTGCAAGGACAGGGCTTCTCAAACTAGAGGGTCGGGACCCCTCCAGACGTCACGTAAAGATTATTGGGGGTTGCAGAAATATTTTAGTCTTTTTTTCAAAGAATAATTATGTAACCAGTATTATTTTATAATACTGGTTACAAAAAGACAAAAAAATACTGGTTACAAAAAGACAACAAAATTAGATAGACCCACTTAAAAACTGTAGATACCTATGTTGAGAGTTTTGGTTGAGAGTTTTGGTTCTTTAACGGAGAGAAGCCCTCTCTTGTCCTACCCGTCGCTCCTGGGATTCGGATCTAACTGATTCTAAACTGCCCGCGATTTGAAAATCACGACAACCCTTAAAACCACCATGGTTGGATGAACGCATTTTCTTTTGTTCCGACCTCGTCGGCCGCTTGACCCACGCTCCAGCCCCGGTAACCCGATATGGCCCTTTGGTCACGTACGCCCCAAAGCTCGCGAACACACACAACCAGAGTGCATTTCATTACAATGGTAATTGTAATCTAACTTGATTTACTGAATCAGATATTTCTCTTAATTTAATTTAAGGAAATCTTTAAAAAAAGCTTATATTCTTATGATAAATGTTCAGCACCAATAACACCGTGCAACACGATTTTTGCTCCTGAATGTTATTTTCTGTTTGCCTATGTGTAAAAAGTACAGAAAATGGCTATTATCCCTTTTCAAACATTGCTTTTATGGCCAGTATAGATATATTTATATGTAATTGTTTTTTCTGTGATTAAAAATGTGCAAATTTGCCCGGTAGATTTCAAATCATCAGTATCACTGTTGTGCTCCCAAAAGCAAAGTTTGAAGGAAATAATTGACATTGTCTATGCTGTTCAGACATAATCAATCAGACAATAACACCTATTACTCAAGAACAGAATCAAAAAAAGTAATTAAAAAAAGCTGCGTCGTGTAATTGGTTAAAAGAAAAATCCTCCGCAATCTAATTGCTAATAGTGACATTTCTTTTTTCTTCTGTCTCGTTTCATTTAATGAAAGTAAAATAATTCCACATGAAACGTTTAGGTTTTGAAGAAGGCAGTTCATTTTTATTTTCTGCCTTTCTTTGCAGCCATTATGAAAGATTAACCATTAAGATGAATTGTTCGGGGACAATTACTTGAAGACGTGTCTCGCTTACCCTTTCAGTTCTCATTCACGTCACACCTACCGTCAACTCATTTTGTAACAAAGTGATCAGACCATAAAAGATAAACGTGGCAGGGAAAATTGAAAATAGGAATAATTTCTAATGCTTTATATTTCGATCTCTTCAAACCAAAGAAGAGGAAATTGACTCTGATCAAAGAACAGGAATTCTTTTGTCATGTCTATGCGTATGAATTGTCATCAAACTGACCCGGAATCATATTTGCTGTACCTCCTCACCAATCACGGGGTCTAAGGTTTCGGTGCATCTTGGGAATATAGGGGTTGCAGTGCATAATAAGTGCTCAACGAACCATTTTTAAAAATATATTTTCGTTATTTTTAGAGCTATAATGCTCTTTTTTTATTTTGAAGCTTGAGCACTCTGCATTAAGATTCATAAAGTGTTAAAGCTCCAAAATGTAGAAGAAACTGAGAATTGTAGCTCTAAAAATGGCGAAAATATCAACTTTTAAAAAATGGTTCGTTGGACACTTATCATGCGCGGCCACTCATGTTTTCTACAGTTTATTATGTTTTGCTCTGTTAAAGTAGAGATGTCAGAGTATGATTGGGAAACTAATGATTCTATTTTAGTAATTCCATGAAATACTTAGTTTCACAATCAGTGTAGTGATGGTTAACAAGCTTATGAAGCTGACCATAACATCTGTAATGAGTTCGATCCTTACTGTGTGCCCCACAACTATCAAGCCAAGCTAAGCTTAGTAAATGTCAAGTATATTCTACTTCACTAAGTTCGGCATAGTTTGACACAAGGCCACAGTATGGGGGCACCAAGTGAGGATCGAACTCATTACAGTAATAATGATCAGCATCATAAGGTTGTTAACCATTACTATACTGATTAGGAAACTAGGGATTTCACGAAATCACTAGTTCCATAATCTTACGGTAACAGAGAGACGAGAGACCCAGCTATGATTTATGTGGTTGACTCACACAGGCGAACAACAGCCTCCGTGAAAAATATTTAAACCACGATTATGTAATGTCTGTTTTGTTCAGACAGTTGAACTCTTTTGTTGTGTATAGTTGATGGAGAATGGATCAATCGAAACATTGTGGTAAGAACATCGACAACACAAATAAAGTGTTCAATTGTCTGAACAAAGCTTGGACCAGGATATGCAAACCTACACAACGGAACACAGAGATATCTACGAAGTCTGTCCGGAAAAGAATCAGCCATTTTGAGTAGTCCCATGTCCAGAATCACTGGGCTAGACACAGTAAATATCCATATCAATAGGCTTCTTCATGCTTATCTACCTACCAATCTACCTACAGTAGAAGCAAAACTTCCTAGAAGCATGCAAAATACAAAGTTAAAATCCTGTTCAAGATTCCATCCTCGTATGTGTACCGCCATCTTTATTCCTATACTCTCTCAATACATCATTATATTAGTTCTTCTCTAAGACGTAATCAAACTCACGAGTGCACATATTAGGTTGTCCAGAAAGTAATGAAGTTTGTGTTTTATATGAATAGAAGTTTAAAACGAAAGACAGAATAATGGAAAGCATTTGTAATCAAAGTAGATTCCGTGTGATCGGACGCTCTTTTGTCAACGTGTAATAATGTCATTTATGCCTGGACTGTAAATAGTGTTCCTGGAGTCAATAAATTCTCGAACAGCTTAGTGTGTCTAATAGTTTAAGGATCGCTTCCTTCCTGTACGTCCTTGATCTTTAAACACCGAAACCTCTGGAACTAACGCTGAACCATCCAAACGGGAATTTATTCTTGGCCAAATGGTTGGTTGATGTTTCGTGAAGTTTTAGTAGATTCTTGTCTGAGTTTGGACTCCTGAAGAAAGATCAAACAAAAGTCTTTTTGTCTATTTTGTTCATCGGTTAATCACTCCAACCTGCAAAGAGACCTGGGAAATTAGGACAACTTGTAGACGGAAAACTATTCTATGAAGTTATATTAAAGGTCAACAGACTGGGTTGTTCGTTAAAAGATTGTTTTTTATTCAACGGTCGTATTATGAAATTTAAATATGCGAACGCCGACCCGTGTCTATGCATCGTTCAACGATTTTTAGTGAATGCCGACGATATCTTGAAAATCATATGAATCATCTTTCGAACGCCTTTCTATTTGGATTTAAAATTACGAAGACTCAAAGTCAACTTGTCGCAAACTCTACTGTTTGTATTTTCTAGTGTAGATATCAATGTAAGAAAAAACGCCCTCACTTTTGGGACAACCTAATATTATATTCGATCTTTTCCTTGGTGCCCTGTCGGCTGGGGCCTAGAATACGCTGACTGTATCCCCTGCAGAGAAGTAAGACCCCCTCCCTCAACAGAGGCCAGGCCCTGTCGGCTGGGGCCTAGAATACACCGACTATATCCCCTGCATTGGAGTAAGACCCCCACCAAACAGGGGCCAGGCCCTGTCGGCTGGGGCCTAGAATGCACCGACTGCATCCCTTACAGAGAGGTAGGACCCCCCCTCCCCAGCGGGCCATGTGTTCTTTCACCAAAGTCGCAAGACTCTATTTATTTGGAATTTTAAACTGATTCTGGCATTAAATGACCCATCAAAGTTTGATATGCCTCTAAACCAATCAATCAATATTTTCCGTACTTGGTTTTATGGGGTCCGCAATTTATATGGCGTGAGAAGGACTCGCCCAGGGTTTAAAAACCGAACTTCTCCTGCTTCCGAACCTTTCACAACAGGTTTTATACTATGTCTATCTCTTGAATGAGCACCTTCGCTATAAGAACCACGCATGACACCCTGAAGTAATTTTAGCTGTATATACATAGCATGTAGGTGTATATCTCGACTCGATGCGACTGCCTGTCCTACTCTTCCAATGTCTGGCTTTCCTTATTGATTGACAAGCGATGAGGCCAATGAAGAGAATCCCATTTCATAGCTCATCACACTTCCTTCTCTTTCTCCAGACTCTGACTCACAACTAATCCTATCACCTGAGGAAAGTCAATGCAATCTTTTGAATTCAGTCTTTTTCTTCGCACCTTCCTTAATACAACTTATTTCGCCGTTACTTTTCCTCCTTTTTACGTTTTTGCTTTTTGAAAACTGTTTTCCCATTGTTTTTGGCTTTCTTGTTGGACATTGTCTACTTTATTGCCAAACTCTAGTCCAAGTCGAAGGCTGGAGATGACTTTGTTTTTTTTACACCTTAGCAAGAACAAGAACACAAAGGACAAGAACACAAAGGACAAGTGCTATCCTCACCTAATTTGGGGGAGTAAGCTCTTCTCTGTTTGTCTGTCCCGTCACGTTAAAACAAACCGATATATAAAATGACCCTGCAACAGCCAGGCTTGGTTTATGCCTTTTTTCCTGATTCAAGCATTCATGTTTTATTTTGCTTCATAACTACTTTCTCCCTCTCTCGGCACTTCGTTCTTATCTTGTCTTAACTACTACTACTAATACTACTACTACTAGTAGTAGTATTAGTAGTGTATCTTTACGGTGAAAGTTTCTGCAGCCTGTGGCTTGATATCAAGTGACAGCAAATCTGCTATGGTCTGTATAGTCTCAATTCTCCATCGGGTTTTTGAGAGTGTTTCGGTGTTCCAGTTATTATCGGCACAGCTGTTACCTTCATATTCTACAATTATCAAATATCCATACATTAAATGCACATAAACACTCGAATTACACACACACATTTGTAAAATAATGGTTGTCAAATGTATGTATATGGTTCTCTTCGTCTTGGCAGACGGTCTCGGGAGATTCATCAGCTGCTATGCCTGGGCACTTAGTATGGAGGAAGTGCTGTGCCAAAGTTCCACTTCCCTCCCCTTAGTCTATGCTGGGGGCTTCCAAAGGAAAGAAGTGTTCAATACGTTTGGAGATCTGCAGGGGATGCCTCCCCAACTGATAACAGCACCTGGTATTCCAAGACGGTCACCCATCTAGTTACTGACCAGGCTCGACGTTGCTTAACTTTGGTGATCGTACGAAAACCAGTGTATCCAACGCGATTCGGCCGTTGTCAAATAAGCAGTTAAGATTTATATCTCGAGAACCTAGGAGAGGAAACTCATTTGAACAGGAAGATTTCTGTCATTTTATAAAATACATTTTCTTTGGCAAAATAACACTAAAATATGATAAAATCGACTGAAAACAATAAGAATACTCATTAATAAATACTTTAGAGATGATAAATATGGGGGATATGAGTTTGAATGAGTTGTTGCTTAACAAAATACTGGGTTCAACGGTTTTATCTGGCCTAATCGGACATTAACATTAGCTCTTCCTTCCCATCCTAATCTTTCATCAAAATCCGTTAATAGTTTTCATCGAATTCGGAAAGCTAACATCTAATCTTTCAATTAGAGAATATTTGTTTATCAAATTGGTTAAATAGAAAGACAGACACGCTTCTTAAAGTGTCCTCTGTTATTTGTTATCAATGATGTAGCAATCTCAAGGGAGAATATATTAATTTTAAAAAATTGTCGGATGGGTTTGAATAATATCGCCCCATAATCATATTAGTCTGCGCACCGAAAAGAGACTCAGACGAAAAATGTGGATGATATCAATCATTTTTCTCCGTCAGGGTACGCTATGACCAGTGATATATATGATGATTATTTGGGAAAAGACAGATATACAATAAATTGTGGTGTAAAAAACGATAAAGCTTATCCGACATAATAATGCTAGGAGAAAGACAATGTGGACATTAAGAATAATATGCAAGAAATGTATTTAATACCTTAACATGTTTTGACCGAGGTTTCTATTCACAGGATACTAACAAATCATCACCACTACCCAGCAACACATTACACACACCGGCCCACACATACACACACTTTTCCCCAAGACATCTTGGCCATGGAATGTACACTGAAGTCAATATATTGAGGTCATAAAATGCCATACTACTGATAAAATCTAGCAACACACACACACACTATCTCTCTCTCTCTCTCTCTCTCTCTCTCTCTCTCTCTCTCTCTCTCTCTCTCTCTCTCTCTCTCTCGTATCACCCACTCATCATTACGAAAAGACTTTCATTCAGTTAGAAACCTCGATCGGAGCAGACATGACAACTCGCTTTCTCTGATTTTCCTTTTGAAAACGACCTAATAAGTCGAAACATGCTAAGGTATTAAATAAATTTCTCCACATTGTCTTTTTCCTAGCATCACAATAAATTGTATAAAGTTGTACAGCATCTTAAAACACGCCCTTGGTCTAATTTGACCCCTTTTTCTTTTATTGCAGCCACTGTGTCTTGTCCTTTATACAAAATGTTAATCTAATCCCATCTGACATGAAAAAAGGGTGGAGGGGATTAAGCCAAGAGATGATCTTTCTATTACCTGTAAGACAACTAAAGAGAGATCCGTTATTATCTTTATCTTAATGATTAAACTTAGCGCCTAAGTAATGTTTGCTAATCATCTACAGACACCTTCTGGCCTGGGAAACTTTTCTTTTTTTGTTCAGTGTGACATTGAAAAAGAAAGAAAGAAATTAGTGGGCGACGAGAATGCAATTAAAAACAAGTCTGGATGCTGCAGGGTCAAACTCCACTCCCCACTTCTATTTCGACTGACATATCTGCGAAAGTGTCTGTTACAAATTAACATTTACCTACCGTGATTTGACTTCAATCGGAATAGAAGTAGGAATGAAGTTTGGCCCTTTTTTTCCTGATTCAAACATTCATTTTTATTTTGCTTCATAACTACTTTCTCGGCACTTCGTTCTTATCACTGCCTCAATTACTACTACTACTATTAGTATTATTGTTAGTAGTAGTAGTAGTAGTAGTAGTAGTAGTAGTAGTAGTATTGTCCTGGTGTATCTTCATGGTGAGGGTTTCTGCAGCATACGTATAATAAATGAAAAATTATTTTTTAAATATATTTTTTTAGTATAACAGTATTTACTTATTAGATAAATGAGAGAGGGCGTCAAAAAGAGTAAAAGGAATATGTAGGGAGAAAAAAGAATGTTGCATATTAAATAAAGGGGAAGACACGGGAAAAGAAAACTCATCTTTTACCTGTTCACTGCCGCGGACGAGATCACTCGTCTTAGCAAGTCGTCAGTCCAGTGTCACGGACGAGATCACTCGTCTTAGCAAGTCGTCAGTCCAGTGTCACGAACGAGATCACTCGTCTTAGCAAGTCGTCTGTCCAGTGTCACGGACGAGATCACTCGTCTTAGCAAGTCGTCAGTCCAGTGTCACGGACGAGGCAGTGTGTTAAAACGTCCAAAGTGTGTGATTCTTTTTATTCTTACATACCTGTAGGTATATATTAAATGCTGGGTGGGGTACCCGGCGTTGCCCAGGAAAAAAACACAAGCAAAGCAAATAATATTTTATAGAGATTTCATAAAATTAAATAAGGGGGTTAAACCTCCGTTCGTGCCTGCACACACTCCCGGGTAGACCCGCGCGCACCATCGGGCAGACCCACGTAGCACCTCCTAAGACCTACACAAATCTATTTTTATCAAAACTGAGAATTCATGTGATAACTTTTGGCGGTAATAGTTCGCACGTCAGAACAGACCATCGGATTTAAATAGTGTCCATGTTTTATTGTCGTGTTCCGGATAGGGTTATGGTTTTTCCTCAAAGAAAAACTTTTTCATTGTCTGGTAATATAATTGACAGCGAAGAGGTTAAAATCTTTGCAGAAAGAATGACGCGAGAGAAATGAAAAGAGAGAGAAAATAAATGAAAGAAAAAAGAAACTACTGATACAATACAAATAACAAATGAATAGTGAAGTCATTGAAATCTCTAAAACTTCTAAAAAAACACGTATTGAGGTTATGTCACAAAGAAGTTGAACAGCACCAGGAAAAGTCTGAAAAAGAACAAAACTTCCTTTAATTAAAGTATCAGTGAAAACCACGAGAATATTGACGGAAAATGGGAGCACATTATAAAGTATTCGAGAAAAAAAATTCAGAAAACTAAACTTGTGAATGTATCAACATCAACGATAGACCAAGCGTTGACATTGAGGTCAAGTATTTTTTGAAGGCAATGAAATGTTTATGCACGAAGAAAACCTCGTCTTTTCAACACAATATTCTGTGTTAGTTTTCTTTATTTTAGTTTTATTCTTGTTTTAAGAGATAAAACAAAATTATTGTGATCACAAAACATCTGACAGCAATTACATGACATTGCTATAAACGGAACAAAAACACAGGAAGGAAAAGGATGGCTACCCAAAACGGAAACCTTTTGAAATTCCACAAGTGTTTCCAATGCGTTTAATTCCTGTTATTAAAGCTCTGTCTTTTGTATTACTTTACTGACATTTCTTATCAGCGGTGTTATTTTCAATGATTGCTCTTTGTTTGCGACTTGGAATCAGGGTTGCCAGATAGTTGGCTATGTTTCTGGCCAAAAACATTACAAAACATGGCTAGATATCAAAATTGGTTATAAAAGTAATTATTTTATTATTTATTAGATGAAGTATTGTAAATCATATTATTAATGTTTTTAATTTCTTTTCTTAATTTACATTCATCTTAATTGTAAAATTGCTTTTTTTATCGCAACTTTACGATGACGGTCTGAGTATAGTTGCGATTAAAAGCTACTGAAAAATTTAAGATTGATTGATTTGTTTTGTTTTGTTTAACGGCACATCAACACTTGGTGGGTCATTTAGTGCCGAATTCGATTTCTTTTCGAGTACACAGTTTATGTAGACGAATTATTGTGGACAATGTATTGTAGGCAGTCTGTTGTTTGATTGATTTGGGAAAGAGGGACTCTATTTAAAAACAAATAACCTTTCACGAAAGTCGCAAGACTCTAGTAAAAAAGAAAACAACCTTTCACCAAAGTCGCAAGACTCTATTAAAAAAACAACCTCCAACTTTCGGAATTTTAAACTGATTTCGGCATTAAATGACCCATCAAGGGTTGATATGCCGCTAAACAAATCAATCAATCAATAAGGGACCAATTTAGCAAACACTTACTTTGCAAGTTGAACCTCTTACTAAAAACCTTTTTTTGAGGGCAGGATTTTCAAAAGATTTTTTCTAAGACATAATAATGTTTAAATGTTCAGCTCCCTAGTTCCATTGGTGCGGCCTTTACGCGCGACACATATATAGATGGCCAGTGAGTCAGCAAGCCAGCCAGACAGACCCACTTAAAAACTGAAGAAACCTATTTTGACAGTTTTGGTTGACGGTGTCTAATACAAGCTACCTGTGCAGACAAATTAGACAGAAACTTTCCTTTCGAAATACAAGTCTAAGTAATTAAAAGAAAAATCTTGATGGATTACGATTCGGCATCCAAGCCAATTCCTCAGGGCAAAATTCGCGAAGCTTTGACATTCCCCTCCTCCATTAGACACACCATAGATTAGCAGATACCTGAAGAGCTTAGGAAACACAATGGGCAACAGTTGTTACCTTGAGAATGTGGGTGGAAAATGTGGTTTGTATAGATATTAAGGACAGGTATGGTCTTACGGATCGGATTAAGGAGGAGTGAGACTTTCTTCTTTTTTACTTTTTTCTCAGGGCGGCTACTAAAAAAATAATAGTGCGCCAAAAAGTTGGGTGAATCCTGTAGTGGGTTTATCTATGCAAATTTCATTAATTAAGTGACCCCCCCCACACACACACACACGCACACAAATGTGTACACGTTTTAATTTGTGGGCAGCCTTTGACTCAAGGGTCGAAACAAAAAATGTAAATCCCAACAGATGCAAACTTGATGTATTCTGCACGTGATAACTGATGAACATACACGCATGCGACCACATACACACATAGTCCAATTTAGCATTATAGTTACCCTAAAACGAAGGTCTTATGAATTGAAAGCAGGAACAATTACTTGCAACCTTTTTTTTCTTTTTTCGATTTTTAAGGTTAAGGGTCTAATTACCCTAATCGGGTACCAGATGACCTTTACTGAAGATAGATTAGTTTTAAATTTGTATTACCTGCCTAAAAACAGACAGAATATTTACCCAAGAGTTTGGAATCAATTACTCTATGATATCCGGAACATTTCAAAAATAAAAACATTCTTGTTTTGAGACTTTCATAATTATCTGAACTCAGTAAATAAATACCCTTCGTAATCGTAACTGTAGCTCCTGCCCTGTGTTGCGTTTTGTAACTGTCGTTAATAAGAGCCTCCCAATTCTTTATTACCTTTATTACTATAAGCAATAAGTAATCTTTTTAGGAATGATTTCAAAGCTTTGAGTGAAATGGCGTCGTAGGCTCTGGCATGGTTCAAGCAAAGGCAGTTGAGTTGACCCTATCGGGTTACCAGAT
>VCCN01001378.1:2979520-2990594 GCA_006491835.1 Architeuthis dux | reverse complement strand
AGCATATATAAGAAAACAAATATGTGTTGTTGATAATATTTAATCATAACAAGCTCGATTTGATAATTATGATAATTATAAGTGGAGCTTTTTTACAATTAATATGTAATCAAAAAGGGCTCGAAAGAATTCTAAAAATAAATCCCAACAGTAAAGCTTTCCTTTGTCACTGTGTTCCAGTTCAAGTTGTAGGCCAGGCTATTTGGAGCTGGCATTTTGAAATCCTCCCTGATACCAGTCTGAAGAATGCATTGAGGCATAAAACACAAGTGTAACTGGTCATCTTGATATCTTTTTTCCTCAATAGATATATATATATGAGAGAGAGAGAGAAAGCAAGATAGATTAAGATGAAAGTAACCCCCTAAGACATGATTGTAGATAATCAGTATTAATCAACAAAAGAGAATGTGTTTTGTCAATGTTTTGATGTTTATTCCCATTTTATTAAATTCATTGTTATAGCCAACTTTACATTATAAAAAAATTAACAGGAAATTAATATGGATTTTTAATTTATTTTAAATAAAGTGTTTGAGACCGACTGATTTTGATAACCATAACTATTTGATAACATTATCCGTGATTATAATAAACAGCTTCCTCCATATTTGAAACAAGCCTGAAAGTCAGACCATAGATGCACCAGTTCTTTTCTTATGTGAAGATATAGTAAGGGCAATGTTGCCAACTATATTTTCAAGTTTACATCTAAAATTGAGTCAAAAAACATCTAGATTCTTCGGATATATATCTAAAATCTAGGGAAAATAAATTAAGCATGTCTTTAATCTTCAACATTTATTAAAATATGATGTAATTTATTAAAATTATTACTTAGTTTATTTTTTTATAAATTCAATAAAAATATTACTTATTTTTTGTTTAACCCATAAGAACCCAGACCCATTTCTACTTGAAGGAACATTATGTGGGATTCTGGGTAGGCAAATTGACACACAGTCACGTGACTGCACCAGGATGTTCATTAGATGTCACTTAGAACACTTCATGAGTTAAAAATCAAGGATAAAATTAATATTATATAAGAGACTGTGCAGATCAATTAAATTGTATGTGACACCGGTAAAACAGTGGTTTCTTAACGGTTAAAATCATCTAAATAGCAATTTCTGACAACTAGACGCAACCAAAAACATCTAAATTGGCAACACTGAGCAAGGGACATAACTCACATTTCGGTATGTCAGTCAATGAAAGCAATCACTGCTAAATTTGCTAGTGGTATCTAAAAATACCCAAAGTTCTTGTTTGTGAATCCAATATTGATTATAGATAGATGTGTTTTTAGAAATCACCTACATTTTTTATATCTGACGACTGCCGAATGGACACACACACACACACAGTATACACTTGCCTGTTTTACATATGTGTGTGTATATGTACCTCTATAAGACTTGTCCAATTCAAATAAAAAATATGTAGTAAATGTATTTGGAAACAGGTGAGCCTACAATATTATTACAAAGAGGACAGTAGAAAATATGTCAGCAGAAATTGAATTAGCAAAACAGAAAGTTGTAGAAGAACTTTGCGGAAACCATCAAATGCAAAAGAACTAAATGAAGGAATAATATATATGATAAGATAATCTAAAAGAAAAATGTATTCAAACAGTCAAAGAAACAGAAGAAATTGATGTAGTTGCATAGATTCTCTGTTGTAAGTTAAGAAAAACCTAGATTGTCATATTCCCGATGATTGATGGGGAGGATGTGTGAAAGGGGCAAAGATTGAAAACTTAGATTTCGGCTTCCTAAGATATTCATGAAAGAGATATCTCAAAGATAAAACTCAGCTTTTTTTTTGGTAATTATCATATTTCTGAGCTTCCAAACTTTCTTTCTTTTCATTGTTTTTTTCTTCATTTGTTCAGCTTCATTCTTTTCGTTCTTTTCTTCATTTTTCAACTTCATTTTTTTCTTTTCATTCTTTTTTCTTTTCTTCATTTTTCAGCTTTATTCTTTTCTTTGTTTATAGCTTCTATCTTTTCTTTCTTTTCTTCATTTTTAGCTTCATTCTCTTCATTTTTTCAACTTCTTTCTGATCAGCTTTATTTTCATTCTTGTCTTTCTTTTCTTCATATTCCAACTTCATTCTTTTCTCTCTTTTCATTTTACTTCTTTCTCTTTCAATTTTCTTCTCTTTCAATTTTCTTCTCTTTCAATTTTTCTTCTCTTCTCTTTCTCTTTCCTTTCTTCTTTTTCTCATTCAGTTTTCTTCTCTTTCTCTTGTCAATTTCCCTTCTTTTTTTCTTTTCTTTCTATTCTATCAATTTTATCCCCTTTCTCTTTTTTCTATTCTTCCTCTAACCTCCCTCTTTTTCTTCATGTTACTTCCCACTTGTTATTTTGCTGCTGTACTGTATATATAATATTTAATTTCCTTGTCGTCTTTATTCTGAGACATAAAAATACCAAAATCACAAATCCCCATCGATTACTGCAGTCAAAAATGAATACAATCAAATTATACAATTTTGTCTTAGAATTTTTTTAAAGAGAACATTTTTTTTCAAGAGACATCAAATCTGAACAAATTTTGTTATCATCTACAAACCACCATAACTTTTCATTTTTTGGGACTTTTTGCGTATTCTTCATTTAAAATTCTTCTTTATTCTTTTGTGATTTTTTTCTTCTCTCACTTTAAGGTAATTTCATTCTGAATCTGATCTTAGTAATCGTTTTCAGCCATCCAAATGAAATAAATCTCCTTAAAAGAACCGATAAATATTGCAGGAACCAATGCTAACCAATAACCTTTTGGTTGAATGCCAGCAGTTTTAGGGGTTCTTCTCAATTTCTGATGAGATTAGCACCTTTTTTTTTAATTTATTTTATATTTTTTGTGCAGCATTTTGTCGGAGGGTGTTTGGGGCAGGGGGGTGGGGTGAAAGCAGAAGTAATCTAAAGTTCTTCTACGGTTCACAAGAACTTTTCACCCAAAAAGTGTGGATATGAATGTACCAATGTATGCAATTAGATATTAGAAACCGTCAATATAGGTTTCTTCAGTTTTTAAGTGATTCTGCCTATCTATGTGTTGCACGTACAGGCTGTACAAATGGGGCTTGAGGGATGAGAATTTAAACGTTTACTCCTTATTATGTCCCGGAAAAAACTTTTTAAAATCCCCCCCCCCAATAGGTTTACAATGTAAGTTCATGCTAAATTGGTCCCTTAGTTTGTGTACAACAGCATTCACATTTGTTTTTTGAAAATTTGTCAATAAATAGTCAATATAGGTTTCTTCAGATTTTTAAGTGATTCTGCCTAGCTGGCTATCTATGTGTCGCATGTATAGGCTGCACCAATGGAGCTAGAGGACTGAAAATTTAAATGTTTACTCTGTATGTCTAGAAACAAAAAGTTTTTTTGGCTTTTGAAAATCCCCTCCCCCAAAATAGGTTTACAATGTAAGTTCATACTAAATTGGTCCCTTAGTTTGTGTACAACAGAATTCACGTTTGTTTTGTTGAAAATGTGTACTTATTAGTAACTACTAGTTCATTCTAAAATTCTTCTGGTTCACAAGTACTTTTCACCCAAAAAGTGTGGATATGAATGTACTAATGTATGCAATTAGATATTAGAAACCGTCAACCAAAACTGTCGACATAATCAATATAGGTTTCTTCAGTTTTTAAGTGATTCTGCCTAGCTGGCTATCTATGTATTGCACATACAGACTGCACCAATGGAGCAACATTTACTTTAACCTTATGTCTAGAAAAACACTTTTTGGGGTTTGAAAATCACCTCCCCCAAATAGTTTTACAATGTAAGTTCATGCTAAATTGGTCCCTTAGTTTTGTGTACAACAGCATTCACATTTGTTTTTTTCGAAAATTTGCGCTTATTAGTAAACTACAACTTCTTGGTTGCTTTGGTTTAAAGACTGTCTGCACATACGAATTAGATGTCTGTAAATATTCATTCATGGCTGTCATTATGAATATGCACCTGTTTTGTCTCAAGTTCCGAAGATAATAATTGAATAATTTGTGAAATAATGAATATGTAACCGTATGTCAGTCGAGACACCATGCATGGCCATTCATATTAATGCCGGCATTAATATCCAGATATCCACACTTCTGTTTGTCTATCTATGGACGCAGCTTTATTTTAGAAGATAAAAGTGATTTTGCTTTTGGAAGACAATAAATGCGAAGAGACCGGTACAATAATAGAACTTCAGGTTAGAAGGGGAGGACTCGGAGAACTCCAGACCTCAGAGACAGCTGGTTATTATTATTGGCTTCCCACTGAGAGCAAGAGTGATTATCTTGTATCTTGCTCGAGGGGAAACAGTCAGAGATAAGTATCTGATTCCAAAGGAAACCAAACACTCAGAATATTAATTAGAAAATGTCTCACGAGTTAATGACATTGTTGACAGAAATTGAAAATCAACACAATGAAGATAAATTTCTCATTACTTTCGATTTTGCAGTCTGTTATTTAACTCTTAAATTCATATTTTAAAAAATTGTATGTTATTATGAAGAGGAATAACTACTGATTAAGGTTATCTCCCTCCCACCTTTAGGTAAATTTCTTTTCTTCAATTCTATTCATAGAAGAGTTCCATTATTTTCTATTCTATTCGTAGAAGAGTTCCACTATTCTCTATTCTATTCGTAGAAGAGTTCCACTATTCTCTATTCTATTCATAGAAGAGTTCTACTGTCAATTAGGAGCAGTATCCAGCGGTTAAAAACAAAAATACTTGAATTCTGTTGAAATGCTTCTTCAGACGGTTGAACTCCTTGTTATTTGTGTTGTAAACACAACGTTTCAGCTGATCTATTCTTCGGCCTTCTTCAGGTGTAAAATCCGAGTGTGATGGGTTAAACAGAAATTATGTTTAAAGGGGGGTAGCCCTTATAGCGCATGGCCCTGGTGTTTCTGTGTTTTTGTTCTGTCGGGTTTGGATTTGTTGAGAAATGGAAGCCACATCGGGTTGAAATCCGCACTTGTCTGGCTAATGCATTTAGTCGACATTTTGATGTGAGCTGCTTCTTTGATTTTTCTCTGCTTCTAACAACGTTCTCTGTCGATAATCTGGACTTCTTCCCAAGGCCAAAGAATGGATCGGCCGAAACATTGTGTTTACAACACAAATAACAAGAAGGAGTTCAACTGTCCGAAGAACCATTTCAATATTAATGACCCTTCTCAAAACAATATAGAAAATACTTGAATTCTGTTTAATCTCCCTATTTTTCTTTCATGCATGCAAGGTTTAGAGCAGGGTGGAAAAGAAGAATCAAGGAGCACATCTTTAGTGAATGTCTACCATACAGAGGTATAGCTGAGAGGGTTGGGGGACTATTTGAAAACACCCCAGGGCCCTCAATGGAGGAGGCCCCCAAAAGCTTTATGAATAGTAGTTCACCTATTGCATTTCTACTGACAAATCTCACTAAATTTTGGAGGGGGCCCTCAAGGAGCCAGGTCTTGTGAAATTGTACATGTACGGTTGTGTGTGCGTGTATGTTTGTTTCCCACTAGAGAGAGGGAGAGATACAAGGAACTCAGGTTTTGAGGTGCGAATGATAGCAACCAGGATATAGGACAGGTTTTGTTAGGGTTTTTAGGGTGACTGTGGTGCAAAGGTTGCAATGGAGATAGAGAGCAAAGTTTAGTTACGCTGTCCAATGAGTTTGTAGTATTTTGGGGATCTCCCTCTATTCAAATTTTTAGTCCATTATTCAGTTTGGGTCTGGCAGAGAAGACAGGACATAAAAGTAACCAGCTCAATCACCCTCGGCATAGCCATGGGAGAGGAAAAAGGAAAATAAGTGAAGGTGGCTGATTAAGAGGAGTCTGCGGAGGAGTTTGACAGAACTACTTCTATGACTAGTTAGCAATGGACTTTAGACAAATTCAAGAAAAAACTAGGTGTAAAGAAACAGAATTCAACACTTTGATTTGTCTTCAAACTTGCTTTGTATCGCTGCTGTTTTGAAGTTTAAACGAGAAATAAAAAGAACACATTTTTTCTGAAATCGGCTGGACTTTTTGTCATATATCTCTCCAGCGACATTTCTGCATGAACCCACATTCTATCCCTCCACAGATATTTCAATCGACATCACAATACATTCTGGAATTTTTCCTTCTCCCCCTTCTCTCTCGTAATTGAAGACCCAAGTTGTCATCCCAGCGAAGATCAGGATGTCATCAGAAAGAAATGTACCTAAGCATTTCTGGAGACATGCACCTTGCATGTCTTATGCCTATTAACAAGCTATAGTACACAAACCCCCCAGGGACCCCTACACCTCTGCAACCATACACCATGTGGTGAGTTTGATCTTTACTGGGTGCCCCACAATTTAACCTTGTGCCAGACAATCTATGTTTAATAGGGCACTTATCAGAAAGCAATCGTTGGCAAGCTTATTTGGCTGACCATTCACCAAAAATGTGGTGAGTTTGATCTTCACTGGGTGCCTCACAATTTGACCCTGTGCCAGACAATCTATGCTTAATAGGGCACCTATCTGAAAGCAATGGTTGGCAAGCTTATCTGGCTGACCATTCACCAAAAATGTGGTGAGTTGGATCCTTACTGGGTGCCTCACAATTTGACCCTGTGCCAGACAATCTATGCTTAATAGGGCACCTATCAGAAAGCAATCATTGTCAAGATTATCTAGTTGGATCTCCACCTGGTGCTCCACAATTGTGGCCTTGTGTCAGACTAACCGTAGCTTAGTAAATATCTAATCTAAAAAAGGAAGATAATAATATTCCAGATGGTTTCAAAATAAAACATCCAATAGAAAATGTTACATTAATAAAAACAAACACATTCATCAAAACACATTGAGACTTGAAGATTTCTTTGTCTGAGTGCTTTAATTTGTTAATGTTTTAATTGTTATTTGTAGAACATTTCAGGAGATTTGTCCAAACTTAAGACAATATAATTATCAGTCACCAGGAGAAAATTGGAGAATAGATTTATTTCTCCCACAAACATTTAAGGAAGTCATGCAATGAAGGGTACTCACAAAATAAATTGTGTCTCTCAGTAAAATTTAACAAAGTAAATTGCAAACAATAAAAATATATGTTTAACTCTTAGATTTATGAACCACGTGAAACCGCTCCTACAGACAGTGGAACTCTTTTGTGAATAGGAAAAAATATAATGGAACTGTTTTGTGAATAGCATAAAAAATAATGGAACTCTTTTGTGAATAGCATACAAAATAATGGAACTCTTTTGTGAATAGGAAAATATATAATGGAACTCTTTTGTGAATAGCATACAAAATAATGGAACTCTTTTGTGAATAGCATGAAAAATAATGGAACTCTTTTGTGAATAGAATACAAAATAATGGAACTCTTTTGTGAATAGGAAAAATATAATGGAACTCTTTAGTGAATAGCATACAAAATAATGGAACTCTTTTGTGAATAGCATGAAAAATAATGGAAATCTTTTGTGAATAGCATACAAAATAATGGAAATCTTTTGTGAATAGCATAAAAAAATAATGGAATTCATTTGTGAATAGCTTGAAAAATAATGGCACTCTTTTGTGAATAGAATTTTAAAATGTAAAACAAATCTACCTAAAAGTCAAAGGGAGGTAACTTTAATCAGTAGTCATTTCCCTTGGAATATACATTCAATTTCTTTATGAAATACCCCCACCCCTAAAGTAATTTGCTAGTTTGGTTAAAATACCACCAGTTTTCTGCCCATTATATCTTGGTTGTATGTTGTATGTTTGGTTGTCTGTAGTGTCTGCTAGCTGAGATCCTACAACTCATAATGGACTGGCCCACATGAGATAGATTGTAAAACGAATAATAGAATTAAAAGGTGGAAAAATGAGACATACTGTTCCAATAGCAACAATGTCAACTGCTTTCTCTTTCCTTTCGACTTCCTTTGATGTAACCGACACAGTGAAGAAGCAGTTGGGAGGGGAAAGGCACTTGCTTACTAAAGACTCACAAAAATGACCAAAGATGGCCAAATTGAAATACTATCAGCACACAACAAAAGAAAGGCTTAGAATTTAAACATGGCCAGACCAAAAAGGTCAAATTTAGCCATCAACATTATTTTGTAAGGAAATCAGTTATATTTTTAATAAAATAAGTTTTTTTCTATGACTTTTTTTTTCATACTGCACATATCAGTGATGACTTTTCTTAAGTTGAGACAGCCAGCCAGAATCACTTAAAAACTGAAGAAACCTAACCAAAAGTGTCAACATAGGTTTCTTCAGTTATTAAGTTGGTCTGGGTATCTGGCTATGTATGTGTCACATATGTAGGCAGCACCAATCGAGCTAGTGGGATGAAAATTTAAATATTTATTCCTTATTATATCTAGAAACATTTTTTTTTCTTTTTTTAAATCTGACCCCCAAATGGGTGTTTAGTGGGGGGTTCAATTTACAATGTAAGCATTTGCTAAATCTGTCCCTTTTGTAAATGTTTTCAGCTCTCTAGCTCCATTGGTGCAGCCTGTATGCCCAAGACATATACATAGATAGATAGCCAGCCAACCAGAATCACTTAAAAACGGAAGAAACCTATGTTGAAAGTTCTGGTTAGGTTTCTTCAGTTTTTAAGTGATTCTCGCTAGCTATCTATCCATGTATGTGTCACGCGTACAGTTGACAGTTTTGGATGACGGTTTCTAATGAGGGAATTGCGTTTGAGTCCGCCACTAGATACCGAGCGATGCTTTTGGGCTGTATGTGTGGCTGTCTATTTTTGTCCACCCAGAAAATTGAATCGCAAGGGAGAAAAAGCGAACCACTGTACATTCTTTCATCACAGGAAATGATAGATGATGTCACAAGGCATTTGGAGCGAAAGCAAAACAACAAAAACACAGTGTTTTATGATACAAGGATCTTTATTGTTGAGTTCAAATAGCGAGCATCATTGTCTGAAAATATAATTTCCATCTGATCTCTCTCAAACAGTGGAATGTGTATGTAATTGTTACTGGTGTAAGGTCAGATTTTAGATCAGAATCAGTTTTTATGTAATATTTATGGATGCTTCATATATATATATATATATATATGTGTGTGTGCAGATTAATATGCTCATACATGTTTTATACATTTGAATACATTCACATGTATACATATTTCATATATACTTGTGTAGATGAATATTCTCATATATGTGTTTATATGTATGTATGTCGGCTGGGGCCTAGAATGCGCCAACTGCATCCCCTGCAGAGGGGCAAACAGGGGCCACCAAAGTCGCAAGACTTTAATTAAAAAAAAACATTTACCAAAGTTGCAAGACTTTTTGGGTGGATTTTAAACTGCTTTCGGCATTAAATGACTTAAATGGTTGATATACCACTAAACAAATGAGTCTATCAATCAATCATATAAGTATGTGCAGGTAGATGAATATGCTGAAATACACTTATACACATGTATTTGTGTATGTACATATATAGCTGTACACCTATGTATTCAGGTGAAAATCTGTGTGTGTGTGCGTGTGCATGCACACTAACATGGTTTTAAATAATAGTTCTCCAATGTGTGAAGACAGATATTCAAGAAAAGTGCTTTACATGATTTTTATAACTGTCCCGTGGTCCCAAAAATTAGTGAAAGATGGTGACAACATTCACAGCTCCCATAACAGTTCAACCAATCAAATCAATGGGAAAATAAGCTTTATCTTCCATTATAAATACAAATTCTTCAATATCCAAAATCTAGCACTGAATAGGCTTCCCAAGGAAGAATGTGTATCATCAGAAATCTGAGGTGAGTAATGGCAAACTTGCTTCAAATTTCATTGTTCAAAGCTTGGGTTGTTCCCAGGATTTATATATTATCAGCCTAACAGAATCTTTAGAAATTTGAAAGTTGAAATCTACTTGTAAATCAAACAAATTGGCAAGCACAATGGCTCTGTCATTCCTCAAAGCGATTGGTTGGCATCTTTGCTTTGCAAGCCATTGACTGTAAGTTTGATCTCTGCTTAGTGCCTGAAAAATACTGCTTTTTGCCAAATTTGGTACACTCCAAGAAGTGCCGAACATTCCTACCTAGTCTTTCATTTTTACACCAAACAGGTCTGGTTAGTCACTCAATAGAAACCATTATGTGATCAATGTCTTTTGGCAGCATGCTGTGTTGGGGGTGATCAATTAGAAATTGGAAAATGGGGTGATCAATTAATAAATTACTTTTCTCACCTTTTAATTGGGTGATGATCACTAAAAAAGTCCAGATTTTCAAAAAAACCAGCGGACACACATCTAGGGACCAATTTAGCAAAGTTTACATTGTAAATTGAATCCCACACTAAAATCAAAGATGAAATGTGAAATTCAGACTGTTTTAACTACATAGAAGAATATTGTGAACGAATAGTATCACAAAATTCCTTGTTTTGATTCAATTACATTAGAGATGTCTGTTACTGTGTATACACAGAAGAAAAGAAATGCAGCCTTCATTAAAAAACATTGAATTTTATCATCTACCATGAATTGCAGAGTATAAGTCCAATTTCTAAGCCTAAAAAAATCTTCTGAAAACCAGAGGTTGACTTATAGGGGGAGTGTAAAATGCCTCTAAAATGTATAGGCCTAAACATAAAATATTGAGCAAAAACCTTTGAGGTCAATTTATACGCCAAGTCAACTTACACTGCTTGTACACCGCAATTTCTGGTAATTAATGTTAAATGTTTTTGTAGTTATGCAAGTAAAACAGAGTCCATTTTGTTTGTGTTTGTTAAAATGTGCAGCACCACTTGATGAACAACCAACATTGTAACTAAGTCACCATACACTTGCATCTGGATCTTCTGCTCCAGAATGAAATGATGCAATCATCTCTGTTTGTCAGACTTTGCATAACATAGCAGTTCAGTGAAACCATGTACCTAATGTTCTTTCACAGACAAAAGAGTTTCAAACACCAATTTTTTTCTTATCACAGATGCTTGTTATTCTCAACACTTCCCTTGCTTACATGTCTGTTAGGGCATGTCTTTTTATGTCTTTGTTTATTATAGGA
>VCCN01001378.1:2802231-2816464 GCA_006491835.1 Architeuthis dux | reverse complement strand
AATCTCACTTGATAAAAACTCCTGTGACCATATTTCCTTTTTTTAAGCACTTGGGCAGACATCTAGTCTTTATACAGTAAATCTGGTCGTGATCTATAATGTATTAAAAAATGATGCAAATATAAATTGAAAACAAGATGAAGAAAAACATTGTAGAATAGCATGATTTCCTTTTCTATAAGTAAGTCAAATTTAATAAAACTTTTTCTGCTGAATTTCACCAAGACAATAACCATTGTCTCTAATGTTAATGGATTACTTCTTGGGATTACACCATGCAACATGATTTTTGTTCCTGGGTAGTGAGTGTTATTCTCTGATTGCTTATGTGTAAAAAGTATAGAAAATGGCTAGTATTCCCTTAAAACTTTGATTTTGTAACCAGGAATTGTGATATTCATATGTAGTTGATTTTCTTACTTTATGTGATGGAAAAATGGGCAAATTTGTCCGTTGTCCAATTGATAATAAGTAGATTTCAAATTATCACTGTCCTGCTCACAAAAGCAAAGTTTGAAGGGAATAATTGACATTTTCTATACTTTTTAGACATAATCAATTGGAAAATAACACTTACTACCCAGGAACAAAAAAAGTTTTTAAAAAGTTGCACAATGTTATTTTCACTATCCATTCATGATTTTTGTTCCTGGGTAGTGAGGGTTATTTTCTAATTGCTTATTTGTAAAAAGTATAGAAAATGGCTACTATTCCTTTCAAATTTTGTTTTTGTGTCCAGGGCAGTGATATTCATGTTTTTCTTACTTTATGTGATTGAAAAATGTGCAAATTCACCTGTCGTCCAATTGGAAATAAGTAGATTTCAAAATATGACTGTGCTGATCACAAAAGTTTGAAGGGAATACTTGATATTTTCTATACATTTTAGACATAATCAATTAGAAAATTAGTCACTCAATAGAAACTGTCACATGACCAACATCTTTTGGAAGTTGTGTTGGTGGTGATCAATTAAAAATGTCTGAATTTTCAAAACACAAGTGTGAATGCTGTGGGACACAAACTAAGGGACCAATTTAGCATAAACTTGCATTGAAAAGTGAACCCCTCACTATAAACCTATTTAGGAATTTAGAATTTTTAAAAAAAACCTAAAACCCCTTTTTCTAGACTTTTTTCAGTCCTCTAGCTCCATTGGTGCTGCCTGTACATGTGATACATAGCCATCTAGCCAGACCAACATGAAAACAGAAGAAACCTATGTTGACAGTTTTGGTTGATGGTTTCTAATAACACTTATTACCCGGGAACAAAAAAGTTTTTAAAAAGTCTCACAGTATTATTTGCTCTATCCATTCATGGTGGTTGAAATTAAGATTGACATATTTTTGCCTATTAATGTTTAATATTTTTAATAGATTTTTTCTTTTTATCAGATGAAGTATTATAAATCATTATTATTTTAAATTTTTATGACTACTTTCTTACCTTCATCTTAATTAATTAGTTACTTTTTATCACAACTTTCACTCAGCAGTGATTAAATAGTGTCGATTGAAAAATAAAGAATAAGCCTTAGGTGGGATTTGAACCCACATCTCCAACAGGAACCACTGTTTATGCCGGCCTGCTCTACCAATTGAGCTACTAAGACTCAACTGGAAGACAGAAGTCCAATTAACACCCCTAAACCAATTCTTCATTTGGATTGGCAGTCATGTTTGTTTATATTCGAGTAGTTTCAGGATTTTGAATACATTCTTTCGTTTTTTATTTTTGTTAGATGAATTATATTGCTGAGTTGATCAGAAAAAACTTGGAAGGTCATTCAAAAGAGAAACAAGATTTTTTAATGCTTTTTGCATTGAAACCCCCACTAAAAACCTATAGGGAGGGGGGGGGTAAGAAAACCAAACAGTTTTTTCTACACATAATAAGGAGTAAATGTTAAAATGTTCAGCCCTCTAGCTCTATTGGTGTGGCCTGTACATGTGATACATATATACATAGCCGGCCGGCCAGCCACCTGAACCAACTTGAAAATCGAAGAAACCTATTTTGACAGTGTTGGTGACGGTTTTCTAAAACCACTAAAAAGAAGAATGAAAGAAAAAGGGGAATGAAAGAAAAAGGGGAATGAATTAAAAAGAGAAGGAAAAAGGGTGAAAGGATGAAGATAAGACAAAGAATCCAAAAAGAAGGAGCAACAAAATGAATCATCAACAAAATGAATCAAGAAAGAAGAATGAAGAAAATATAAAGGCAGAGAAAGTAACTGTGCTGTTGAGAAAATTAGATGAATTATATTGCTGAGTTGCTCTTTAGAAGAAGCATAAATAAAAAGATCATTTAAACAGAAACAAGATTTTGGAATGCTCTTTGCATTATCGGTTGTTTTGGAAACAACAACCTCAGGCATTTCACAGTGATGTTAAATCGTCCCCAGCTGGGCCCACCATTGGAGGGGGTCCCCAAAACACTTTATGAATAGTAGTTCCCCTACTGCATTTCTACTTACAATATACAGGGCCGTCAAAACAATTTGCTAATATGTGTTCCTTATCTTTTGTTTTTATTGCTACAAAAAGGTAGCTTTAAGATTACAGAAAGAGTAAATAAACCAATTATCCCCTTCAATTATTTTTTGCTAGTTCATAGGTGTATAATAAACCTATCCCGAGTCTGTGGATGACTTGAAAAAAACATTGATTTCTGACAGATTTTGGAGCTCTATTTTCAAAAGTTCCCTAAGCGGCCTTTTGTTCATAATTATCTTAATCAATTAAATACCTAAATATCATATATCCATCAATTAAACAGTGTACTTTTTTACAATAGGGATGTTTTCCAGCATTCTAAAGGGTGTGGTTGTAAGAAAAAATGTCCTGTTTGCTCTCAGCCTCCCAATATGAATTTTGTTCCGATGACTCTGGTATACAATAACAAATCTCACTAAATGTTAGAGAGGGCCTCTTACAGAGCCAAGCCCATGGGCACCCAAATCTCCTGCTTTGCGCCTGAGCCCCCATTCGCTACTGATGCCAGACCAACTTAAATACTGAAGAAACCAATGTTGACAGTTTTGGTGATAGTTTTAGCTGACGGTATCTATAAAAATATAACTTCCATTGTAGACAAGGAGATGCAAAAAAGAAAAATGAGGAGAAATTCAGGAAAATAAAAAAAAAATGAAATCAAAATGTATGAAAAGTCTAAGTAATTTTGCCAATGGACGACATCTAACATCATCCAACAAACATTTCTGACACAGCAATACTTATTTCTTGGCCTCCTCCGAAATCAATCACAAAAATCAATCGCGTCTTTTTTTTCTTTTTTCTTGTTATTGCAGTGTTATCAATTGTTATGTACGCAAAAGATATGACAGCCAGCAGCAATATTTCAACAAAATTACCATTACGTTTATCTGTGGCTTTTTAAACTTTAAAGGAAGTATTCTCTCAAAAATACCTTCATTTTTTTTCTTTTTTAAATTTCTGTTTATTTATCCTATGATTTACAAACTTTTCCACAAGTCTTAATGTGTTTTTAGAGACTGGCAAAAATATTTATCTAAGCACTTATCAATATATACACACACATATATATGTTATACAATTATAGATATATATAGAGAGATATAGATAGACAGAAAGAGAGAGACAAATATATGTATACATAGTTTCTGATAAATAGATGGATATATATATTATCTATCTAACACCATTATTTTTTTAAAATTATTTTTTTTAAATTATTTTTTTTATTGTTTGTTAATTCCCAGTATGCTTTACAAATATAAGAATTTGGGGGAATTGTTCACTTGCTGAAGACATTTCAAGTGAAGTCTTGAGGCCCTACTAGCAGAATTCAGTTTAAAGATAGAACAGTGGAAACAGGCTGTATAAAACCAGCACTTAACTCTTAAATTTATTCTAGTAAAAGAATAATGTAATTCAAGGGAAGTAACTACTGAACAAAGTTACCTCCCTTGCAGGTTTTGGTAAATTTCTTTTCTTTTCCTTTGATTCAATTCAAAAAAGAGTTACACTTTTTAAAAACCTATTCATCAAGCCAACCAGACAGACTCACTTAAAAACTGAAGAAATCTATGTTGACTGTTTTTAATAGGGTTACTATTCAATTATACCCTTGGACTAGCATCTTTATCTTTGTTGTTTTTATCACAACACTTCAATTAGTAAATTATTCAGCTTTTTGCAGGTACATATCAGATACAGTGATCTTTAGAGATTTTTTGAATCCTTCATTTCCTTATAGGGGTTTATGCTGTTGTCACCCCTTGTTACTTGTTACATCCTGGGTCATTCCTTAGGAGTTGGGAAGGGGTGTAGCTGGTGATTTACGGGCCTGGGGGGGCTTGGCTCCTTGAAGGGCCCTTCCCTCAAACATTTAGTGCAATGGTTCAGATCCTGGGGACCACAGACCCTTGAGGGTCCACAAAGATACTACAGCTCCATGGACAGCCATGGGACTGAACTTGTTGAGTAGGCAGTCTTTTCAAAAGCGGTGACATAACTAGATATTTCAGCGCCCGGGCAGTGGGCTTGAGATTTGTTATTGTATTATGTTGGAAAAAACGCAGTAGGTGAACTGTTCCATCATCTCCTATCAATTGCTAAAATCTCCTTCTTACTGCACTCATCACCTCACTGGTCTTGAACTCTTTGAAGCATTGTGGGTTAAATTATATCCCACTTTTGAAGTGTTGCTATCTACGTGGTGGGTCCATGTTAATACCACTTTTTAAAAATGTTCATATATCTAGGAGAACAGAGGTTTACGTTCTGTTCCACCATTTTGTTTTGTAACCAGGCTGATCAACAGATGGTAAAGTAGTTCAAAGTGGAAGAAAAGGAAAAAATCTTCGAAGGGTTAATGAACCGGTGAACTCTAACATTGCGTAAACCAGAGAACTCATCACTCAAAGGAAGAAGACAAAGTCAGTGGCAGGAGCCAAGCTATGACTCATACAGAGTTGGCAGTGAAATTTATGAACCTTAAACCCCATGCGTCTCTTTTCTAAGTGGTGGCTCAGATGTGGTGTTCACTTCTACACCTAGCTGACTCATTGAATCTTATTTTTCTTGTTGAAGGAATCAATTGGTCAATGAAGAATTCTTCTGCAGCAAAAATGAACCTCCTTTTTTTATTTCAATTATGTAACCCTGCAAAAGATGCATGTGTACAAATATCGAGGCTATCTTTTATGCTCTTAAAGAGTTCTTTGACACCTTGACCAAGAGAAAACCATGTTATCAGGCAAGACCGTGGCAAGGTATCACACTGGTAAATGTTTATGACCTTGATGATGACAAAGTCATAAATTAATCTAAAACTCTACCTAAGGTCAATTTTATCTACAAATATTTTCACCAACTTTTGTAAAAGTTCCACTTTATGTAATGTTTGGATCATCACAAATCAATGGTACTATGAAAGCCTGAATTAATAGTTCTGGTTAGTCACTCTGTAGAAACTGTCATGTCTTTTGGCAGCATGCCATGTTGGAGGTTGATCAATTAAAAAATTAGAAAAAGGGGTGATCAATGAATAAGTTACTTCTCTCACCATTTTGTTGGGTCACTAAAAAGTCCAAATTTTCAAAAACTTTTTTAATAGACTTAATAAGGAGTAAATGTTTAAATTTTCAGCCCTTTAGCTCCATTGGTGCAGTGTACGCATGACACATAGATAGATAGTCAGCCAGCCAGAACCACTCAAAAACTGAGAAAACCTATGTTGGCTTTTTGGTTGACGGTTTCTAATTTACTGAGCTGTTTGAATTGGAATTCGTCCATCATGAAGGCCCTGCCTTTTGGCTAAGATCAAAGTGTAGTATCTGTTCTTCGAAATCACCATGGCCTTGAAGTTCAGAGAACCACAGACCTTCGAGGGTCCAATTTGGCATGCTCGGGTATCGTCCTGGGAGAAGTTGCACAGGATATGTTGGCCAGCTGGGAGAAAAAATATGGAAACAGAAAATTGAAATGAAAAAGTAATGAAAGTTATAGAAACTTGCAAAAACATAACAAAACTAAGAATTGGAGAAAAAGAAAAAGAAAAACCATAGAATTGGTTAAAGAATAAGAGATATTATAAAGACAAGTCTGGCTGCTCCAGAGTCAAACTCTGCTCCTACTTCTACGTCCTTGTATAATTCTACTATAAATTTTGGAGGTATATAAGATTGTCAGTTTAGCGCAGGTGGTAACACACTAGGCTAGCGATCACTAGGTCATCAGTTCAAATTATGGTAGGGGAATGGGGATTTTACATATCGGTTTACTCCTCTATTTTTGGCGAGGATTGTTCTTGTGCTTGTTACATAGGAAAGTAAAGTAAACTCTGACTCTGTCCTGGAGTTTGACAAAAAACACTAAAAAGAAGAATGAAACAATTTTGGTTAGTTACTCAATAGAAACCGTCACTTGACCAACATCTTTTGGCAGCATGCCATGTTGGTGGTGATCAATTAGCAAATTTGAAAAAAGGGTGATCACTAAAATAAGGCTGAATTTTCGAAGAACAAGTGTGAATGCTGCACAACATAAACTAGGGACCAATTTAGCATAAACTTACATTGCAAATTGAAGCCCACACTAGAAACTTGGGGTGGGGGGGTTAAAAATACAAAAAACTGTTTTTTCTACACATAATAAGGAGTAAATGTTTAAATTGTCAGCCCTCTAGCTCCATTGGTGCAGCCTGTACACGCGATACATAGCCAGCTAGCTAAACCAACTTAAAAACTGAAGAAACCTATGTTGATAGTTTTGATCAATAGTTCTAATTGGAGAGAGAGAGAAAGAAAAACTATAGACTTGGTTAAAAAATGAGAAAATGCAATAGAAATAACATAAAGAATAGTCACATAATAGAAACCGTCACGTTACCAACATCTTTTGGCAGCATGCCATGTTGGGGGTGATGAATTAAAAAGTTGGAAACAGGGTTGATCAATAAATAAGTTACTTCTCTCACTTTTTGTTGGATCACTAGAAAGTATGAATTTTCAAAAATCAAGCTGGCTCTAACAAGGGATCAATTTAGCGTAAACTTACTTTGTAAATTGAAAGCCCCACTAAAATCCTATTTGGGGGGGGTTACAAAATTTGCTTCTAGACATAATAAGTAAATGTTGACATTTTCAGCCCTCTGACTCCACTGGTGTGGCCTGTACACGTGATACATACATAACTAGCCAGCCAGCCAGACAGCCAGACGGACTTGAAAATTGAAGAAACCTATTTTGACAGTTTTGGTGATATTTTTGGATGACGGTTATCTAAAAATACTAAAAAGGAGAATGAAAGAAAAAGAGAATGAAAATGTGTGAAAGGATGAAGATAAGAAAAAGAATCAACAAAGAAAGACTACACAAATAATCAAGAAAGAAGGATCAAGAAAAGATAAAAGGCAGAAAAAGTAACTGTGCTGAGGAGAAAAAGATGAAGAAAACTGATAGTGCTGGAATTGCAAGCCAGGAGAATCTTTTTTTTGAGCACATACTGCCTTCCAATTGTTTTGCTCAACAGAATTTTGATGTAGTTAGTTGCTAAACTACATCAACATTCTGTATGTCAGGTGTATCAGTAATTTTCAGAAAATACTATATAAAGTAATAGGAAATTTTAGAAAAACTACCAATTTCTAGCAACAGATGTATCCTTCACCTCAAAATATACTTAGAAATTTAACAATATTTTTGTTTCTTTTTCAAAATATTTGAACTTTAGAATATAAAATTGCTCAAATAATTATCATATATTTCAGTGTATAAGACAAAACTTAAAGCATCCTATACACCAGATACAAAAACAGTGACTAAAGAGTGAGCTAAAACCATGAAATCCAGACTGAAATTGGGGTCTCGTCTTACCTGAAGGTTGCTTTATCTGCCGAAATATACAGTAATTAATTAGTTTTAAAATTTACTTGTAAAATTGACTTTTGATTTTAAGACTCCTTATTTACTGGAGGATACTGAAATTAGTATGTGTCAAAGTTAAGCAACTATAGAATTGTTTCGGTGACTGAAAAACAATCCTACTCAGTTTTTAAAAATAAATATTTGTCAAATAAAGCTGCCCAAAACCCAGAAAAAGAAGGAGGATTACGTAAAAAGGACAGCTGGTGACGGGTCTTATATAAGAAGAAAAAATTAGGAATCAGATGGACAACTTGAACTGGAAATATCTTCATCATCATTAGCCGTTATAAGTCCACTGCTGGACAAATGCCTTTCACATCTCTTTCCATGACGACCTATCTCATGCTTACCTTTGCCATGTCTTAACGGCAAACTTTTCTATCTCTTCCCTCCATCTTGTGTCTGGTCTTTTCCTACTGCGTTTACTGTCCCATGTGCACCAATCGATTAACCTTTTTCCTCCATCTATTGTCATTTCGTCTTGCTAGGTGACCAGCCCATCTCCATTTTTTCTGCTTAATTATTTGTATAATATCTTTCACTCCAGTCTTCTCTCTGATCCATGTTGATTTTTCCATCTCTTCGAGTTATTCCTAGCATTGCTCTTTCCATGGCTCTCTGTGCTCTAAGTTGGTTTTCAGCTCGTTTGGTTAGTTTTGAAAATGGATTCCTTCCTCCCCTTCCTTCCATCCTTCCATCCTTCCCTTCCTTCCACATTCCCCTCCTTCTTTCCTTTATTTCTTTCAGGAAGAATGAAAGGAAAATGAAAGAGGTTGAAGTTGATAAAATAGAAAGAAAAATTTGCAAAACCCAAGAAAGAAGAAACAAATGAAGGAATGAAATGGATACAAATAATTAAAGCAGACAATAGAAACCAACATCTTTTGGCAGCATGCCATGTTAAGGGTGATCAATTAAAAAAAGGTGTGACAAATGAATAAGTTACTTCTCTCACCATTTTTCAAATTTTCATAAAAAAAGCGGGCACAAACTAGCGATACATTTAGCATAAACTTATATTGTAAATTGAATCCCCCACTAAAAACCTATTCAGGGATAGAATTTTTTTTTTTTTAATTTTTTCTATACATAATAAGGAGTAAATGAATGGACAGATTTTGAGTGACATTTTGCCCCAAGGGGATAGTTTGTTGGAGTTAGATTTCAAAGGCTATAGAGAAAATATTGTATTGTGGTGACACATGTACTGGATATCTATAGCCATTTCTTTGTTTAGAATGTTTGAATTTAAGAATTAATATAAATTCGGACGTGTGTTAAAAATCAAACTGGATTTTTATATCAAATGTTCATATAATAAATGATAGTTATTGATGTTTCATATTTATATATATATAGAACATTTGTTGAAGTTAGCTTGTAGATAATAAGGAGTAAATATTTAAATTTCCAGCCCTCTAGCTCCATTGGTGTGCCCTGTACGCATGCTACATAGCCAGCCAGCCGGACTGAATTGAAAACTGAAGAAACCTATTTTGACAGTTTTGGTTGATGGTTTCTAAAAACGCATAAGTTATAGAAAAGACAAAGGAAAACAAATGAAAAATCACAATAAAACTCAATTTGTCCAATTGAAACTTTTGTGCTCAAGTGGTATGACAACAAACAATTCCTGAATGACTCCATTGTTAGTCTTGTGGCTCAAGAAGGGAATCTATTCTAAAATGTACTCATAACTGCCCGGTTTTTGCATGACAATCAGCAATTGTAGTTCGCTATGGTTTTTTTGTCTTGCTTTTAAAACTTCCTCTCTGTTTTCTCATTACTTTATGCCCCCAGGAATTAAGCCATTTTATATGCATTACTTACAAGGTTTCTTTTTACCAGCTTCCATGCCCACTGGCAAGTAAACATATACATATATATTAAACTCTTTTGTTGCATTTAAAATGTAGACATTTTCTTTTTTATATTTGTTTGTCTCTTTCTCATTTTTTTCTTGAATAATGTAAATTGCAATTTCATTCCAATTTTTGTTGCTAAACCTCTTTAGTGTTCATGTATGTCTTCCTCAATTGATTTTTATTTTGTCACTGTAAATAGATTGGAGAGAGAGAGAGTAGTTTCATTGTTGAATATGTCCACTCAATAGGTTTATGGAAAAAGAAATTAAAGGTGCTCACAGCACAAGTGATGCAATTAGTATCGCAGACTCTTATGATGGCTTCATATTGTTGTATAATTCTAGACTTTTCTGAGGAATTAAAGACTAAGTCTTTTTATCCATAATACCAACATGTCTGAAATAATGAGGCTATTATTCACAATTTGTTATTGAGTAAATTCATGGAGATATTGTATTAATGACTATATTATACCATTTAATCAAACCCTGAAGGTGTAAAACTGATATTTACAATTGCTTTTCTTATTTTTTATTGAATTAATATGGAAATATTTCTAATAACTTGGCTCATCAGGTATTTTAATGCTATTGAATGTAAAATAAGGTATTTCAATTGTTTTTGCACTTCTCTTTCCTTCTACAGGTGTCCCTAAAGTCTGGACACAGAGGCAAAATGCATATTTTTAATAAAAAAAAATTGAACAACAGTTTATTTAATATTAATAAATAACATCTTCAATGTGTTTCCCACCATTTGTGATGCAATGACACTGCCTGTTTCTTTAAACTTTCTAACCACCTTTCCCACGGTGGAAAAGCCAATTGGGGTCCTTCTGGGATGAAGTGCATTAAAATCATCTGCTATCTTTCGATGTGACCATCTTTCACGTCCACTGAGAAGTACCAACAAACTCATATTTAATCTGTGGGGCAGAAAAATATAGTTAGTTATAAATAGTGATATTTCCTGTGTCCAGACTTTAGGGACACCCTGTATTTCATTAGAAATCGTCAACCAAAACTGTCACCGTCAACCATATTGTCAACATAGGTTATTTCAGTTTTTAAGTGATTCAGACTGGCTATCAATCTATCATGCATACAGGCAGCAACAATGGATCTAGAGGGCTAAAAATTTAAACATTTACTCCTTATTATGTATAGAAATGTGTAGAAAAAACAGTTATTTGTTTTTTGAAAATTCCCTGCCAAAATAGGTTTTTAGTAGTTGGGTTCAAGTTACAATGCAAGTTCATGCTAAATTGGTCCCTTAGTTTTTGTCCACCAGCGTTCACACTTAGTTTTTGAAAATTCTGACTTTTTTAGTGATCACTGACCAACAAAAGGTGAGAGAAGTAATTTACTCTTTGATCCAAATTTTTAATTGATGCTGCCAAAAGATGTTGGTCACGTGTTGTCTTAGAACAGGGGTTAGCAAACTTATCTTGCAAGCTATTGCTAGTGAGTTTAATCTCCCCTGAGTGCACCATGAATCTGACATTGTGTTAGAGTAGGTTTAGTCCAACAAATATCATCTTTCTCTTCCTTTCTGTTTCACTACACTTTCTTCCTGTTCCTGGTTTTTACAATTTAATACAATGTAATTTTATGCTAAATTGGTCTATTTACTTGTGTCCGGCAGCATTCATGCTTGCCTTTTGAAAATTCTGACTTTTTAGTGGTGCAACAAAACTGTGAGAGAAGTAACTTATTCATTCATCACCCCTTTTTCCTATTTTTTTAATTGATCACACCCAACATGGCATGCTGCCAAAAGACGTTGATCAAAGTTTCTATGGAGCTATTAACCAGGCCTGTCTATTACAATTAGTTTGAGTTTATTTGTGTCTGTCCAAAAGAGATGAAACAAATTCCTGAAAACAGAAGACATTGCCTATAGATTATCAAATATTTGGTAAAGAATTTCTAAATTTTTTAATATTTTCATATTTTTAATCATTATTCAGATCTTGATATAATAGGAATATACAATTAAACTCCATATTGGTGGCCAAATCTTGTGCTGTCATAACAAAATCCTGTATGGTGAAGTGACACCACTTCGGGTGCTTGTCACCTCTAAGTCAATTCCATATGCCGCAATCCTTGAAAAACTAGTTGAAAGAAGGATGGCCTATTTAGATATTTTTTTTTCAATTTTTCCAATGTGGAAATCACTCCCAAATTAAGAAATTGTTTTTAAAAAACATCTAAATCACCAATACTTGACTCAAAATTTGAAAATTAAAAATAAAAAAATATTGAAATTGGCAACCCTGGCCAAGACAGAGAAGCTTGGTATATGTGAAGCTCTGGTAGCTGATGACATAGCCAGTGTAAGGGCACTACTACTAACAAAATCCAGGTTAGTCCAATATTATCTTCCAAAATCAGAGGTTAATGAAGTGTCCCGTCTCTTAAGATGGAGTATGGAGCCCAGTGACGTAGACCTGGTTTCTGTTGCATGTGTCAGCTTAGTGACCCTTGCAAGTTTCAAGTCTGGTCAAGACCAGGACTTTATTCCTACAAGTTTTTATGACCACCCTCTTGGCAGGATCCAAGTTCACCAAAGGGATACCTCCACCCTAATCAGACAGCTTAACAGAATGTACTCAATTAGCTGCTGAGTGCACGGGTAAATTTGTCCCAATGAAGAGTTTTCCACACTCTTGGCTCATACCGTGAATAGAACCCAGTGTGTGAGGCAGATATGCTAACCATTACACCATCCGGGCGGACAATTAATCTATTAAGTGTTCATTAATTATTATCATGCACACAAATAAAGAAACAAGATTTATCACACAACTTTTTTGTTTCAGTTTGTTATTAATATCAAGTACATCTGTCAGAATTACTTGGCAACATGCAATTTTGGGGGTGATCAATTAAAAAGTTTGAAAAAGGGGTGATCACTGAATAAAGTACTTCTCTCGCCTTTTGTTAGGCAGTGATCACTAAAAAAGTTTGAATTTTCGAAAAACAAGCGTTAATGTTGGCAGACACAAACTAAGGGACAAATTTAGTATAAATTTACATTGTGAATTGAACCTGCAATAAAAAAAACTATTTTGGGGGTGGATTTTAAAACAGCAAAAAAAACTTTTTTTTCTAGATAGAAATAAATTTTCAGTGATACATACATATATAGATAGCCAGATAGATCAGCCAGACTCACTTTAAAACTGAAGAAACCTATGTCGACAGTTTTGGTAATAGTTTTTTTTGATGATTTCTAATATGGATGGATAATAAAACTGATGAGTTTAATATAGAATGGTCCAGTAGGGGCAAAACAATAAAACCTGATGAGCAAATCAGCCGAGCGATGGACAAGAACATTTTTGTCTGAAAAGATTTATTATCAGGGATATTTTTATTGCAGCAAACAGAGAATCAAAAAATCTTATTTGCTAAAAGTAGGTATACATTATTATTCTGCCAAAATTCTTACCCGTTTTTAATTATTTATCTATTCTTTCATTGCCAATGCCTGCACCACCCTTATCAATCGCCTCCCCGAATCAGTGTAAAAATATTTGCTGCGCATTGGCTCAACACCAGTTTCTGATTTTACAGTATGTTGATCTCTTTAACAAAGACGAAAGCCTGTTATCTTATTGTCTCGGCTAGTGCTATTTTTAAACATTAATAAAACACACCATACATATTCAACTTGTCTGTCTGTGTGTTCTTTGATTCTTAATAGAAAAAACTCAAAGGAGGCAGATCAAGTAGGAGAGATTTAGCAAACCAGACATTGCTCAGATGGTCCATGTTCTAAAAGTCATTTCTGACCCGTGGTTCTGTTTTTTCTAAGCAGCATAATCTCAGTGTATAGTTTTGAGAATGGTAATTAAGATTCAAAGAGTTTTTCAGACAATTGAACTCCTTCTTGTTGTGTGTGGTGTTAACACGACATTTCAGTCGAAAGGAAAGAAAAACATCTGAATTCTACATTATAAATGTTGCTGTTATTGAAAAGATTTTCTGTTTACCACCATTACGCCGCTGCTTGGTTAATTTTGAAACGTAGGAAATGCGAGTCACTTAGGACCGGAATTATCGGCCTACATTGGCTTAGGATACAAGAAAGAGTCGTGTTCAAAATTTTAATTACAATATTCAAATGTCTGCATGATATGTGCCCTTATGAACTCTGTGCTCTTATTAACATCTGATATTTAGATGGTTTGATTTTAGGATTTGTCTTTATGAATATGACTCATGGGCAGAGGAATTTCAGCTATATAGCACCCAGACTTTGGAATCAATTACTGTATGATATATGGAACATACATACATTAGAAGGCTTTAAATCAGAAATAAAAACTTTCTTGTTTTGAGACTTTCATAGTTATATGAACTCGGTAAATAAATATACTTTGTAACTGTAGCTCCTGCCCGTGGTTTTGTAAAAAACTTTATTGACAAGTTGCACTTTCTTCTTA
>VCCN01001378.1:2718893-2730966 GCA_006491835.1 Architeuthis dux | reverse complement strand
ATATAGGTATATTACAATGGACCAAATTGCACTTGTTGGCATAGAAACCTGTATATCTAGATTGAAATAATACTAAATTAATTTCTATCTGTCCCTGTCGTATACCTGTTTGGCAGTGGGCCCTGGAACCTGAGGGGAGCTCTTGAAGAGGCCATGGTCAAAAATAGTTGAGAATTGCTGTGCTATACCAAGCTAAGCTTAGCAAATAATAATCACTACAGTAACCAGTGGCAAATAACAGCAGTAATTTTATCTATATAATATAATCTTGTAGACAGCCAAACATGTTAAATACGTATACATAATGTGTATCAGTAATTCTATCTAAAAATATCTTTCTTTCAACTTCTGTTTGTTCATATTTCTAATAAAATACATATCTCTCTCTATATATAGGTAATATATGTATATTACAATGAACCAAATTGCACCAGTTGGCACAGATATATGTATATCTAGATTTAGATCAAAGTGATATTCTCTGATTAGCATTTTTCTTTTCAAAAATGTTTTTTCATGTTGTACATTCAATTTCTCACTTCCAACATTTTTCCAGTCATTTTTCCTTTTTAATCTTGAACATTGAAACAAAATCTTGTTTTGCAAAATAAAACCATAAATAACATCTGGCCATTTTGAAGAGGACAGAAATATCAAATTCTTTCTTTTTTATTTCATAAATAGTGTAAGTCCATAATCAGCAGTTTTTGGATCTTGCTATTTTATATATGATATCTTTTTTGCTTTAAACATTAAAAACTGGTTTATGCCTCTTTGATCTTTAATTTTTTTAGCTGTCGGCAGAAAATTACCCACAGCTTCTGCTGTTTATTGTTCTATCCTAATTTGGTTGAAAAATCTTTGACTTCAAAAGTTTCTGAATTGGTTTCCTGGACATTAAGATGTTGTCTACGCACAAAAAGAATGAAACAAAGCAAATAGAGAGATAAAGAGAAATAAAGTGAACTCTTGGGAAAGCAGGCCAAGTAAGATCAGATGTGATTATTCTTATCACTCGCTGCAATTTATTGCTATAAGTAAACTTTTTTCAAAGATTTTCATACCAAGATAAAACATTGCCATGACAGAGCAGATTTAAAGGGAGATAACTGCGCTCAGTACGAGAAGGGAAGTAACTCCTTGATGCCATGATTTCATCATTATATGTTAACTCTTAAATTCGTAAACCGCTTGAAACCAACAGTGGAACTCTTCAATGAATGGCATTAAAAAAATAGTGGAACTCTTCTACGAATAGAATTTTAAAAAATTCACCAGATGGTCAAAGGGGGTAAATTTTAATCGAAAGTTATGTCCATAGAAATTGACATTCTATTTTTGTTTATATGAATTTAAGAGTTAAAAGCATTGAATAATTGTTACAGGTATGAGGTTGAGAAAAAAAGCAGATACCCACTTAAATCAAATAGATAAATATTTTTATTTTCAAACAAGCTGAGGATTTTTTTTCCCCAATGTGTATTATGCATTTTTACAATCAATTGATAGCTGCAAAAAGCTTTATGGCTTGGATTTGGAAATCAGAGTATTTTTTTTGTTTCATCCATTTCACTTAAGGAAATGAATATAACAAAGCAGATAACAAAGTTTGAACACTAACTCTTAAATTCATATTAAAAAATTCAATATTAAATCAAGGTGAATAACTTCTGATCAGAGTTACTTCCTTGCATTTTTATGTAAATTTTTTATTTTTATTTTACTCAATTCACAAGAGAGTCCACTTTTTTTGTATTTTATTTGCTAAACAGTTCCATTGTGTTTAGGAGCATTTCGAGCGGTTCACGAATGCAATAGTTAAACATTATGATCTGCAGTTTAATGTGATATCACTAGGCTATATTACCAAGATTTGAATATAACAAGTTTTCCAAATTTCTAAAAATGTAGCATAGTTATTATTTATTTTTTTACTAGTTTTTCTTCATCTTATTTTTGTTGCTCAGATTATTTTTACCTTCTACAACCATTAAGTCAAGAGCAAGGATTGGAAATAAAGAATAAGATGAGATGAAAAGTCTTCTTCTCTATGAATGGCCTCCATTCTGTCACTAGATGTTGGAGGGGGTCCCTCAAGGAGCCAAACTCCCTGGACCCCCAAATCCCTAAATACGCCTCTAACTGAATGTATATTTATGCACTTATGTTCTGACAAATTGACTTTGTCAGTATTCAACTATATCTGTATAAAAAAATTAAAAATCACTCATTCAGCATTTAACTCTTAAATTCATTCTAGCAAAAAAAAAATAATTCAAGGGGAGTAGCTTCTGATTAAAGTGACCTCCTTTGCAGTTTTTAGTAAAAGTTTTTCTTTTTCTTTAATTCAATTCACAGAAGAGTACCGTTTTTTTTAATCCTATTCATTGAAGATTTCCACAGTGGTTACAAGCGTTAAAATTTCATTTAAAAAAACCTGCTTGTCTAGAATGTTTAGCAGAGCAAAGGTTGGTTTGAGAACTTTCTTTGAAAAAAAATTAAAATCAACATCCGCCTCCGCAAAACTACTTCACTGAAAATATCAAAGTTTTTCTTTCCTGCAAAAGATTACGATTACAGTAAACAGAATTTCATGCAATTACTGCTTATTATATTCGGCAGAAGAATAATATTCCGTGCATTTCTTCACTCTTTCATCTTGTTCAAACATGAATCAAATGTTACAGGATTTCTTTTTTATCTTTTGGTATAATGTAAGATAACAACTGTCTGAGGATTGTAATATTATTATGGACATCAAAAAATCCTCTTTATCATCTTCCCATCATCAGGAGCGTACCGAATGGGGGAGGATTGTGCACCCCCTCAATGCTGCTCTTTATGTTGACAAGTATTTTCCAGGGTTGCCAATTTAGCCATTTTTTTCTGGCTGATTTATCTCCAAATAGCTGATAAAAATCTAAGATATCTGATTAAATCTGGTTAGTTTAATAAACGTAAATGTACAATTTTTATTAATAATTTGTTCTGGGGTCTTAGTATATAGTTATTCTATTTGATAAACAGACTTTAAATGAGTATATATATATCATTTATTATATCTTTATTATTATTATTGGATGAAGTATTGTAACACACCACTTTTTATTAAATTTGACTAGTTTGTACTTTCATTCTAATTTTAGTTGTTTTTATACAACTTATTAATTCAGGCCACTTATTATTGGATGAAGTATTGTAACACACCACTTTTTATTAAATTTTACTAGTTTTTACTTTCATCCTAATTTTAGTGGTTTTTATACAACTTATTAATTCAGGCCATTTATTATTGGATGAAGTATTGTAACACACCACTTTTTATTAAATTTTACTAGTTTTTACTTTCATCCTAATTTTAGTGGTTTTTATACAACTTATTAATTCAGGCCATTTATTATTGGATGAAGTATTGTAACACACCACTTTTTATTAAATTTTACTAGTTTTTACTTTCATCCTAATTTTAGTTGTTTTTATACAACTTATTAATTAAGGCCACTTATTATTGGATAAAGTGTTGTAACACACCACTTTTTATTAAATTTGACTAGTTTTTACTTTCATTCTAATTTTCGTTGTTTTTATACAACTTATTAATATGGGCCACCGTTTCTATGGCAACTAATAACAGCGCAATCAGAAATAACGAGTAAGCGTTCAGTGAGAATTGAACTCAAACTCTCACTGCCAGAGGGAGATTAGTTTACACCTAGCTGCTTTTACCAATCAGCCACAAAGAGGCTTACTCTTTATTTCCGATTGCACTGTTATAAACTAGTCAAAATCAATAAATAAGTGGAGTGTATATATATTTAAGTCTTTTAAATAAAAATAACTGGCTATGATAGCTGATTAAATCTGGTGAGTTTAATAAAATCAATGTTGAATTTTTATTAATAATTTGTTCTGTTATCTTGATGTATAGTTATTTTATTTGATAAATTGCCTTAAAAAGAATATATATACATATATAACATTTCACATATATAAAAAATATCAAATTTAGCCATTCTTAGCCAATTTTTAAGGTGAGTTTTAGCTATAAATGACAAGCCATACTGATTTATTCCCTTAATCGACCTGCACACCCACTTTGTCTGCAAATTAGAGGCTTGCACTCCCAATAGAAATCATTAGGTACATCGCTGCCCATCATATCAGTCCTCTTTTTTTATTACTCTTTCTTCCTATCCTCCTCTCCTCCCTCATTTTCTCTTTCCCTTTCTTTCACCTTCTTTCCCTTTCACCTTATCTTCTCAACATTCTCTTCTAACTTCTCTTTTATTCTCTTCTTATTTCAATTCTTCATTCTTCTTTTCCTTCCTCTTCTATTCCTTCACAGTTTCCCTCCTACTTCTCTTCTTCTTGTTGTTCTTCTATCTCCATCTCTTCTTCTTCTTCTTCTTCTTCTTCTTCTTCTTCTTCTTCTTCTTCTTCTTCTTCTTCTTCTTCTTCTTCTTCTTCTCCCTCCTCCTCCTCCTCTTCTTCTCCCTCCTCTTCTTATTCCCCCTCCTCCTCTTCTTCTTCTTCTCCCTCCTCCTCTTCTTCTTCTTTTCCCTCCTCCCTTTCTTTTCCTCCCTACTCCCTCTATGAGAGATCTTTTCAAAAGTTCAATAAAAGGAACTTAACACCGTCTCCATTTAGATAAATGATTCAGACTCCCAACTCAATTTTCTCTCCTCATTTGTATTCTGTTTTAAATGTCATCTTTAATGAACTTCTCTATTAAATATGCAGAGGATAACATAAAATGCAACTGCGGCTGTTAATGATGTCTTCAGAATTTATTTTAATGCTGTTATCAGTGATGGAAATGGAGGGGGGTATGCAGGGGTATAGTGTATACCTACTTCTCAATTTCCAGGTTTTTTGCATGTTCAATGTCTACTAAAGGAGACATTACTGTATACTTAGTTCCCAGAACCAATCCATGTTGTATACCTAGTTCCCAGAACAGAGCCATACTATATACCTAGTTCACAGAACCGAGTCATACAGTATACCTAGTCCCCAGAACTGATCCTTATAGTATACCTAGTTTCCAGAACCGAGCCTTATCATACACCAAGTTCCCAGAACCGAGCCTTACTTTATACTGAATTCCTAGAACCAATCATTACCTTATACCTAGTTCCCAGAACTGAGCCTTATTGTATACCTAGTTCCCAGAACCGAGCCTTACCATATACCTAGTTCCCAAACCCCAAGTCCATCACTGGCCGTTATCACTTGGTAACCTCACTAGTTTTGGTTGTATATTATTGAGGTACTCTTCAAAGAACACAGACTCCAAGAGGGATTTTATAAGGTGGTGCAAAGCCATACACACACACAGAGCTCAAATATCCTTGTCCTTTAGCCATCCTATCTTAATCTGCTACTCTACCTCTACCCAAGAACCCCCCCTTGCCCTCCGGCTCCCCTTGGTGCAATGTACCTGCCACACCCAACTCTCTCAGGCTCCGTCAAAGAATAATGAAGTTTCAGTTCATGTCAAACACGAACAAAAGTTCATGTCAACGTCATTAAAGAAACCTGATTGCATTTCTTTAGTGCAACAAATGAGCAGTAATCTTTGCTGATCAGCTGTCCAAGACATTTGAAAGGCAAAGAAGCGAGAGAAAAGGGAATGAGATTCCCAACTGTCGGTGATGATTCTATGCAAGAAATTTGCATCAAAAATAGAATAAAAGGATCCTAAACAGAGTTGATTGCAGATAGAGAGGTTGCCAGATATATTGGAATTGTAGCTCTGAATGGTCAAATTACTATGGAATGAGTGCAATTGTTTCATGACATGGTGGCAGGATGTAATTGGGCCATACGTGAGCATTCTGAATCAGTCTGTCTCACCAGTACAAGTCGTTACAAACTGCATTTAATAGGCTGGTAGTATCTGAATGCACTGAATTACAACTGTCTTTCAAGTTCTTCCTAATATGCAAGTAGAAACCGTCAACCAAAACTTGTTTTTAAGTGGGTCTGGCTGGCTGGCTGGCTGGCTGGCTGTCTGTCTGGCATTCACACTTCTTTAGTGACTAGTTGCCCAACAAAAGGCAAGAGAAGTAACTTATTCATTGATCACCCTTTTTTCCCAATATTTTAAATGATCATCCCAACACAGCACACTGCCAAAAGATGTGACAGTTTCTATCGAGTGACCAACCAGACCTGTCTGGCTTATAGTCTTCAAACATTTGTTTGGTATCTTTACACAAGAAAAGATGACTTTCTCAGCATGAACTGAATGACATTTATGCTGGTGTATAAGATTGAATAAAATATAAAACTATTCAAATATTATACTGCATCCAATCCGCTGGTATTATGACTGGTCGTCATCCTGTGATTGCTGGCCACAATTCCGGCTTGTGTTTCCTTGATGGCCTCCAGGATGGACACAGTCATTACTGAGCGACTGTTGGCCAAAATAAGAAAAGAATGGAAGAGAGAGGACACAAAATTAGTTATCTATTGTTACTTAAAACGTAAACCATCTGTTAGGGGTTACAGACAATGCTTGCTCACAATATGGAGGGGAAAAAACGCAGTAGAGGCATCCAATCAGCATCCAATCAGCATCCAAGCCAAATAAATTCTGCAAAGAAACTGGATATCCAAGACAGAACTGCAGGAAATCTGTGAGAAAACAGAGAAAGAATAACGTGACCCTCAGAGGAATACTCCACCCTCAGAGGAATACTCAACCCAACTAACACAATAAAGTAGAAACAAATTTGAACATAAACCCTGACCGAAATATTAGTCAAGAAGAGGACGTCGACACCCCAATGGAAGAAGAAAAAGCCAAGATACACACCCTAATCTAATAACTGCATATTTTCATAGTTTTGTCAAACTTCCTTATTGTTCACAGTTACAGACATGAGCAGATTTAGTTCAGTGCATTTTCCCTAGGGTAATTACTGCTCAATATGGAGAAAAAATCCTAAGAAGGTTTTTATCATTCTTGACAAATCCATGAATAATCTCCTCTGATAATCGTGGGGGAGAGTTCCTTATTTTCGTCTAGGGGATAAGCAATCAATCCAGGGAGAAATTATTGAATCCTGTAGTAATAATGTGTAACTTACAGGATGGTGCAAATAAGCTGACCAGTTTTGTTTTTTTGAATCAGTTTTTTTTCCTGTGTGTCAACATAGGTTTCTTCAGTTTTTAAGTGATTCTGGCTAGCTATCTTCACGCTGTATGCGCACCAATGGAGCTAGATGACTGAAAATTTAAAAACTTACTCCTGATTATGTCTACAAAAACGTTTTGTTTGTTTTTCAAAAATGTCCCCTCAAAATAAGTTTTTAGTGCAGGATTCAATTTGCAATGTAAGATCATGCTAAATTGGTCCCTTGGTTTTTGTGCAGCAGCGCTCATGCTTGTTTTTTTTGAAAATTTGAACTTTTTAGTGATCCAACAAAAGAGAGAAAAGTAACTTATACTTTGATCACCTCTTCTTCCAATATTTTAATTGATCACCCCCAACACGGCATGCTTTCAAAAGACGTTAGTCATGTGATGGTTTCTATTGAATGACTAACCAGACCTGATTTTTTTTGTGTGTCTGTGACAAAGATTATTGCTACAGCCTCGATCAACAGTGACTTAAGTAGCAATAACTGGTTGGGTACGGTTCAAGCAGACTCCACGACTTTCACTTTTGTCACAGGAGAGAAAAACACACACACACACACACACACACACACAATTAAAAATAACACACACACAATTAAAAAAAACAAAGCAAACAGTGTTCCAAACCAATCAAAATGTCCAGCCTATTTGGCGCCAATCTGTACAACATTGTTGTATTGCCAATCTCCAGTCCATGTCGGAGGCTGTGTACAATGATGCGCCCATGTGGTGCACCGTCAGAATACTGTTGTGAAAACTCTGGTAGCTTACGATGCTGCAGTTGTTGGACCGCCAGATTTCCGTTTCACCGCTGAAAATGAAAAATAGGTGTTTTAATAATTCGATTTATTTGCAGTTTTTAGAAACTGCCCAATAAAATGAGAAGACACAACGCGAATTACTGTTTTCTACATCTACCCCTCGCACCCCCGATTCTATATCCGGTCACCTCTCTTCATTGTCCCGTTCAACTGCCGCTCATTGTAGTAGCAAAACGCCTGGTCCTATACATTCCAAGTCTACCCTTTGGTCCACCAGCGTGGCTACTACCTATTACCTGATTTCCCCCCCCAAATCCAAAGGCTTCCCCTTGCTTCCACTCAGCCAATCAACTCCCAGCAAATCCACACTTTGTCCCAAGCTCTGCTACCCCAGGTGACCTATATTCGGGGAAGACCTTTCTAAGCCATATTTTCTGAGACACTTGTTTCTTCTATACTACGATGCCTAAAATGCTTTATCTCTTACATGCCCTCCCCACCAAACAGCTATGCTACAGCTGGAGTTGACTTTGTTTTCCCACCATAACAACAAGAACAATCCTCACCTAATTTATTGTTCTTAGAAATCTCGGGATAACTTTCTTCCTGGGTGTTAAAATTATGTACTGGACAATTTGAGAGAGACAGAGAAAGAGAAACAAATAAAGATCCTTAGTAGTTTATGAACAGATAATCTTTGGAATATATACAACACAAAAATTGCAGTAATCATCTTTAGTCAAAATAGAAGTAGAACTGGAGTTTGACCCTGCAGCAGCTAGGCTTGTATTTTAATTTACTTGTTGTTGTAAAGACTAAATGTTTCTTCTTTTCAAACTAGGGATCTCTGAATAAGCAGATGATGTTTTTAGTTGTACATGATGGATAACAATAACTCTAAAGACTACATATCCCAATTCCCTAAACTTAGACACAGTCAGCTGAGAGGTGTGGGGTCTGGCACTATGATGGAGCATTTTATTCAGTTCATGTGGGACTTTTTATTTTATTATATATACAATAGAAATAGAGTGGAGTTTGACACTGCAGCAGCCAGGCTTGTTGTTTTTAAATTCTGGCAATTAATCAAAATTTCTTAATCTGCCAATGACTGTGCTCAGATTACAAAAACACAACCATTCCTCTACTCACAGGATTGAAATCATTGGTGGTTTTGAAGTGTTAAGCCATACCACCCTGTCATGCAGAACACCCTCATCTCGGATATCTCTCTATTTTTGAAGTATTAAACTATACTACCCTGTCATGCAGAACACCCTCATCTTGGATATCTCTCTATTTTGAAGTGTTAAACTATACCACCATGTCATGCAGAACACCCTCATCTTGGATATCTCTCTATTTTGAAGTGTTAAACTATACCACACTGTCATGCAGAACACCCTTATCTTGGATATCTCTCTATTTTGAAGTGTTAAACTATACCACCCTGTCATGCAGAACACCATCTTGGATATCTATCTATTTTTGAAGTGTTAAACTATACCACCCTGACATGCAGAACACCCTCATCTCGGATATCTCTCTATTTTTGAAATGTTAAACTATACCACACTGTCATGCAGAACACCCTCATCTCGGATATCTCCCTGTTGCTCTAAGTTAGCAAGTGTGTCTTGGGTACAATATCCTTTGAGCTATTAATATAGCAGAAGCAATGAAATTTTCTAACCGGCAACTCGTGCTGTATTTAAAAATCAGCGTACTTCAGGGAGCTGTAAATTGTCTTCTTTTTTGTTGCCGTAATCAAACTTTATAAACTTGAGACATCTTTGATTTTTTGCCTTTGTTCGAAAACAATAGTAAAAGTTATTCTCTGGGGAGCTCTGATCGCTTTATCTGTTAATTGCAATGGAACTAATGATTCTGGAAGATTCTAATCGTCACAGTTCCTGCTTTTATGTGATTACTGATTATCAAAGAAAAGAAAGTTAGAAGCAATAAAGAAAAAAGATTTCACACAGTAATGTATTCAGCCTCTGTGATTAAGAAAAAACTGTTTCAGAGAGTTCTGAGCAACCTCAAAATGTGTATATCTTTAGAGCTCAGATCATTCAATTAAAAAGTATTGGCTGGTCTGTTTTAAGCATATTGTTTACATGGTTCTAGGGCAACTGCCTCCTGGATAATTGCCTCCCCGGATAATTGCCCCATGACAATAGGATAGCAACTGTAAAGCCACAGTTAAAGTTTATGGAAATTAAGTAGTTGGTCATGTAAATGAGCACACCCATGGGGAAATTGTCCAGGGGCAATTGTCCAAAGTCATTTATCTGGGGGCCAGCTATCTAGGGTGTAGTTATGTTATGGGGGAAATTATTCTGGGGGCAGTTGTCCTTATGCAAACCTATAATTTTCAATTTCTGCCTGAATGCTTAAAAGGAAGTGTTGTTATTGGATCGAGGACAACGGCCCCCTGATAATTGCCCTCAGATAACTGCCCCTTGACAATAGGATAGCAACTTTAAAACCAAATTTAAAGTTTGTGGAAATGTAGTAGTTGGCCATGTAAATGATCATGTAAATGCTCCCCAAGCTCCAAATAGAGGGGTCCCCCCAAAAGCTTCATAAATAGTAGTTCACCTAGTGCTGCTCTACTCACAAACAATGTTGCAAAATGCACTAAATTAGCACGTTTTCACCTAAAACATTTTGGCCGTTTTTGGCCATTTACTGGCTATCTTTGGCCATTTTCAGCATCTTTTTGGTGGTTTTTGACTATTTTTAAAAATTTAGCGCTTTTTTAGCGGTTTTTGGCAGTCAAACTAGCACGAAAATATTTTTTGAGTTGGCAACACTGCTGACAAATCACACTAAATTTTGGAAGGGGCCCATCAAGTCTCCCAGGCCCCCAAATCTGTAACTGTGACTGTAGTGTGCAAACAATATTCTCACTTTTGGGACGAACGTTGATTTTTTTTTGTCTAAAGTTTATGAAACAACGGTCAATTACTTTTAACAAAAAGTGTATAATAAAAGAGATGATTTATTTGGTGCATTGATTTTTCTTTACTATTCAGTCATTATTATTTATTGTGTGTGTCAGTAACATTTTACTACAGAGCATAATATTTTCTTGCACTCGGCCGCACAGCTCAGAGGGAACACTAGTCAACACCCATGAAAACTTCCACGGGTCTATCTCGTTATAATGATTATTTTGACTGGCAAAAATACTGTATGTATTGATATATAAATCAATCTCATGCATAGGTCAACCCTTGATTTATTGACCGAGAACCTATTATGTAGAATTTGAGGAAAGTAGAACAATAAATTAGGCTAACAAAGCACCAAGTGTTGTGTTATATAAAACATATTTCCAGAAACTCTCACAAAGAATTACCCAACATCCTATAAGCTGAGTGTCTGTATCTGAAGTATTGAATGGTGATGTATCATTATATATCAATGTGAACCATAATGCAAGATTGATATGGATTATAATATTAACTCTTCAATTCATATAAAAGAAATTCAGATCTCAAATCAAGGGGGATAACTGTTTTGCGAGACATGCTGGACAGAGGAGAGGTGACCAGCATTTCATGGGTGGCAACATCTCAGCAACTTGCTGATTGCCTCACCAAGAGAGGCGCATGCACACAGCGACTCAGAGCTGCTGTTAGTAGAGACTAGTGGATTTACACTGGGACAGATTTGCATGTGTATTACTTACAATTGGTACTCAAGACAGTTCTCACTATTCTTCACTTGTAAAAAAAATTGTTTTAAATGATTTGTGATGTAAAATGTTTACAAAAAGTACAATTTAAAAAAAGAATATGATGAAGCTAGAATACATGGGATTGGAAATTAAGAAACATGAGGTAGTGTCAGCTCTTTGGCAATATTTATCATTTTGACATTTTCAACAATGTCTTTGTACATATGAAAGAATAAGCAAAAAATACAGTGATTAATCAATGTAGGTCTGGTGGTGACAATAATTTGTTTTGATTGGGACTTGTTTCGTCTTTCACCATTTGTGTGATATAGTTTTACATTTCTAAACAAAGGTAACCAAGCTTTTACTGTACTCAGAATAAGTTAAATGCCTTGGATATCAGCCTCATCTTTAAATCATACTACACTGAGGTTGGAGTAATTAGCTAGTCCGATGTTATTAGTTTGTTTATTTC
>VCCN01001378.1:2683377-2695383 GCA_006491835.1 Architeuthis dux | reverse complement strand
GTAAGTCATGGCTGGTATTATGCAACCATTATATACTTTACATTTAAGCACATTGTAAGCGTACTCTTCAAAATGTCTCTATTCACACCGAATGCTTTCCAACCTATCGTTATGTGTCATTTTATTTTGCTGTCATGGTCTTTTTCTGGCTTTATTACCTGTCCTAGGTAGATGTATTCATCAACCTCTTCTAGGGTGGAGAGACCTTAAAAGAGGTTGATAAATACATCTACCTTCATGATTTTTTAGAGTTATTCCTAGCATTGCTCTTTCCATTTCTCTGTGTGAGATTCTAAGTTGGTTTTGTTAATTTCCATGTTTCGCATCCATGGCCTGTATTATGGAACGATTGTATACTTTGGGACACCTTGGTGTACTACCAAAGGCTAGGATAGCCATAGCTGCCCGTATTCTATGGGGGGATGAACAACTTCACATGGGAGCCATTGGTTGACCCCCAGAAAGTGTTGATGCCATCACTGCACATGAAATTAGTCCATATGAAACAACTGGTCACAGCTTTATATAAGGTGTTTTCACTTCCCTAAGATGTCTTAGGCAAAATAGACAAATTACAAAATATCAAAATATCAATGTTTTGATCACAAAAGCAAAGTTTGAAGGGAATAATTGACATTTTCTATACTTTTTTGAGACATAATCAATCAGGAAAAAACACTTATTACCAAGGAACATAAAAGTGAAAGAAAGTTGCATAGTGTTTTTTAACTGCCTTCCCATCATTAAAAAATGAATAAGAGTCCATATTTATTTTTGTTGGATGAGAGGTACTAAGTGCAAGTTTAACTTCCGCTACAGACAGGGTCATCTTAAGAATATTTGAGACCCCTGGGCAAAGCAATGAACTGAGGCCCCTAACCCCCTTTGCATCCAACACATTAAAATAAAGTTTTTATTTTTCAAATTGAATTTCAGGGCCCCTATATCGCGGGGACCCCAGGCAACTGCCAAGTGTGCCCATGCGATAAGACGGCCCTGGCTACAGGTGGATAAAAATAATATAAAAAGATTTCGGTCACTGCCTATTCTAGACACATATGTCAGCTCTAGAGGTTTATATGAAGAAAACAAGTTTCTCACAGAATTTTAATTCAGAATAGAATTTAGTACAACACTGTCTGCTCCAGGGTTAAACTCGGTACTTTAGACGTTGATCAACATCATCATCAAGAACACCCATAATGTAACTAGTAGTCTTGAAGGCTTCTAGTTTTGGTGAGGGTCATTGTTGTTGTCATTGTCATTGTTATACCAGGGGGAAATAAAGTCAACTACAGACTAGGAGTTTCACAATAAAAGCAAAGTGCTTTAAAAGAACTTTGGGGGTTTTTTTCTTAAGAATTTCAAAGGATTTTTCCTTTCTATCCTCTTTTAGAAAACATCATACAAAAACTGTCAACATAGGTTTCTTCAGTTTTTAAGTTGGTCTGTCTGTCTGCCTATCTATGTATGTATGTATAACGCATACAGGCCCCACCAAATGAGCTAGAGGGCTGAAAATCTAAACATTTACTCATTATTAGGTTAAGAAAATTTGGACTTTTTTTAGTGATTGCCCAACAAAGACAAAAGAAGTAACTTATTAATTGATCACCCCCAACAAGGCATGCTGCCAAAAGATGTTAGTCACGTGACGGTTTCTATTGAGTGACTAACCAGACCTGCTCTTTTATCTTCTGTTTGAACCTTTATAATAAGTCAGTTGATTTTTTTCATGTCCTGCAACTCTGATTTGAGATTATGATGGGTTCACACACATTAGATAAAATTCTTTTTTTACAAAAACGTCTTTGTTACAAAACAATGAAGACGAGAAAGCAGAATTGAAAACTGTTGCAATAATAATAATAATAATAATAATATGTCTGGTTAATCACTCAATACAAAACCATCATATGACCAATGTCTTTTGGCAGCATGCCGTGTTGGGGATGATCAATTAAGTAATTGGAAAAAGGGGTGATCAATATATAAGTTACTTCTCTAACCTTTTGTTGGGTGGTGATAACAAAAAAGTCTGAATTTTCAAAAAACAAGTGTGAACGCTGCCGGACACAAACTAAGGGACCAATTTAGCATAAACTTACATTGTAAATTGACTCCCTCTCCCATGGGGGGAATTATCAAAAACAAAAAAAAAGTGTTTTTCTAGACATAATAAGGAGAAAATGTTGAAATTTTCAGCCCTCTATCTCCATCAGCTCAGCGAAAATACACATTTGTATAGCTGCTTAGACAGTTAGAATTTTAATTTTCAGCCTTCTAGCTCCATTGGTGCTGACTGTATGCCGGACACATACATAGATAGCCAGCCAGCCACACTTGAAAACTGAATAAACCTATGTTGACAGTTTTGGTGCCAGTACCAGTAAAGATGACGATGATGATGATAATAATTATGATGATGAAATATTTTGTTTTGTCTAATATAAAGTTTGAAAAAAAAAGAATCTCCCAGAAGAATTACTTTTCAAGTTGAGTTTCTATTGACAATGGTAAAATGTCAAATGCTACGCGATGGAACAACTGGGGATTGTGTACTTCTTTTAAAAAGAAGGAAAATCAGTAGAACAAGGAGGAGGAGGAGGAGCAGGCCAATGAAAGGCACTGCGAGAAGAATGGAACAAAGAATTGAATACTAGAAGAAAACGAAAGCCAAAGTCGCACGGACATGTCTTTGAGAAAAGAAAGGCAGGAACGGAATGTAATTCAACAAAGAAAACTTTTTGTTTCCATGTCAGAAAAGAAAAATACAAAAACTAAAAGAAAGAGAAATTAGTCACTCAATAGAAACCGTCACATGACCCACGTCTTTTGGCCGCATCCCATGTTGGGGTGATCAACTGGAAAATTGGAAAAAAATTGTGTACAATGAATACATTTTTTCACTCGCTTTTTGTTGGGTGGTAAAGACTAAAACTGTCAGAATTTTCAGAAAAAAGGGTGAACACGGCCGGATACAAACTAAGTGAACAATTTAGCATAAACTTACATTGTAAATTGGGAAAAGGGGTGATCAATGAATAAGTTACTGCACTCACCTTTTGTTAGGTGGTGATGACTAAAAAAGTCAGAATTTTCAGAATAAAGGGTGAACACTGCCGGATACAAAGTGACCAATTTAGCATAAACTTACATTGTAAATTGGGAAAAGGCGTGATCAATGAATAAGTTACTTCTCTTGCCTTGTGTTGGATCACTAAATAGTGATAATTTTCAAAAAACAAGCATGAATGCAGTTGGGCGCAAACTAGGGACTAATTTAGCATACACTTACATTGTAAATTGAAACCCCGCTAAAAACCTATTTTTGGGGTGAATTTTGAAAAAATACAAAAACACTGTTTTTTCTATACATAACAGCGAGTAAATGTTGAAATTTTCAGCCCTCTAGCTCCATTGATGTGGCTTGTATGCATGATACATACATACATAGCCACCCGGACAGACCAACTTGAACACTAAAGAAACCGATGTTGGCAGTTTTAGTGACAGTTTTGGTTGACAGTTTCTAACTAGAACTAGGTTGATTCAATGTTTTTTTGTCTTTCCCCAATTGTAAAAAGTGAATATTGCAACTCGGTTGGTGGGTGGTAAATGATTTCACCATCTTTATTTTGTTTAATACATTTTGCTGCTGGTTAGTTTTTCATGATTATGGATTTTGGGTGTTTCTCAAAAAAAGAAAAACAGAAAGATCTTTACCCTTTGCCATTAGACAATTATTTTTAGATGTTAAGAATGGAAACCATTGAAAGAAATATGCTTATTGTAGTCTGAAACGTTTGTTCTCCATATTGTTAGTATCGACCTTATGACGACAATCAATTTGAAAAGATCTGAATTGATATGTTCAAATCTGCTCTCTTCATATTTTAATGATGTAATAAAACGAGAAGTTATTAGATATTTGGCTAGATAATTAATTTGGTTTGCATATATATCCTGCGGTGAAGTCATGGGATGCGAAAGTATTGAACTTTTAGATAATTAGTTTGAGATAAACATTGGAAGAAGATGAAATACTCAACTAGAAAATAATATATTTTATGTTAATTATATATCCACTCTTTGTTCACCCAGAAGTTATGTTTAACCCATTATAATCCCAATAAGAGAATCTATACCTCTTCCCGAGCAAGTTAAAAATTACAGTGAGCAAATTAAAAAATAGAGCAGACAAATTAAAAACAACGGCAAGAAAACTGAATCGATGAACATGAATAATCAAATAATTATTGATATTGGTTCAATCGGTGCAAATGTTAATTTTTTTAATTAAATTAGTTGAAACTTCTCTCTTAATAAAATTCAGGGATCTTTTTCATTAATCTCCACCAAAAGCTAATGCCCGTAACTTTAAAGTATGACTATGTGCATTTTTTTTCTCACCAAAAAAGACACAAAATTCTCGGTCTTTATTGTTAGTCACCACCACGAAACTGAAAACCCTATTCCTAACTCTAACCCTTGACCTGTACATTGTTTTAGCTGGGTACCAGATCACAAGACTGACCTTTCTAGAGAAAGGACAGTCTTGTTTATCCTTTTAGTTGGGTTCCAGATAAGTCAAGGTTTCAGATTTTTGCAGCATTACCAGAAGAAGAGGCTAATGCTGTAAAAAGTTTTAAATAAGTAAAAATTAGCAATATATACTGCAAAATATATTACAGCTGTTTCCCACTAAACCAAAACTTTCATTACCAATGGGAATTAATATGTTGTTTATTATTATTATTTTATAACATTTGCAGCAATTGAAGCAGTATCAGTAATAGTTTGATTATTCATCTTCATCGTTTCAGTTTTCTGGTCCATCCTTGTGCTAGGTGTAGGATTTGGGGTCTCAAAAAATTAATATTTGCAGCAATTGAAGCAGTGTCAGTAATAATTTGATTATTCATCTTCATCGTTTCAGTTTTCTGGCTGTTGTTTTTAATTTACTAGCTCTATTTCTGGTTTAACTCTAAAAATGTCTAATTTTTTTGTTCCTTTCATTTTTGTTTGTCCCAGATTAAATTGTAGTATCTGTTTATTTTTATTTCAGCAAATGAAAAATAAAAATCCTGATCTATTTTTAATGCAAATCATCGAAAGATATTTTATCACAAATTGTGAACAATATCCAAGTAATGTGTACATTAAAAAGAAAAGTGTGTGTGTGTGGGGGGGGGGGGTACTTTTACATGCTAAGAGTTCCAGCACCTTTTTCAGAATTCTTGCCAGATTTAGCAGTCACTAGATTTGCAAGACTTCTCTCATTTTTGTATCTCTACTTGTTCAAATTATTCCTTGAAGGATTTCTGGCTCTTACACCGCACCTAAATTGTCTAACCAAATAACTAATAGCTCGTTATGACCAAATAGCATTGGATATGCCAGTTCTCATATGATCACTGAGGTTGAGCAACATTCAGCCTGATCAGTACCTAGATGAGTGACGGTCTAGGAATCCCAGGTGCCGTAATCAGCTGGCGGGGTATCCTCTGCAGCCATGCTTATTTCCAAGCATATTGAACATTTCTTTCTTTTGGGAGCCTTCAGTACAATTGAGAGAGGCTAAGTGGAACACTTCCTCTATACTAAGCGCCTAGGCATAACAACTAAAAGCTGTTCACCCATGGTCAACCTTGGCCGACAGAGAGGCCTCAGTAATAACTAACTTTTCCCAGTACTTAAAAGAAAAAGTCTCACTGGTAAGGAACCTGAGTCGTAGAAACTTTATCCATAATTCATTTTAGACACCTGAGAGCAAGGGACAGTATATTCAAATACAGTAATTGTAGATAATGTCAACCTGGTGGAGTTTCATAAAAATAAAGTTCAGAAGTGAGGCAGACCAACCCTTGGAACAGAATCAATATTTGAAATTTGAAACTGAATATCAATCTCATTTCTCACTGGTAACAATGGTTGGTTTTCGGCTCTCAAAAAAAGGAAGGACATCAAATATTAATTTTCAAAACAGGCAGCAGGCAGGCCCTCTGTACTTGGAAGATTAGCACTATATAATCTTCCACCATCAATTACAGCTAGTTTTCATAATTTTTACCAATGCCAGTAGTTGGTGTTTGAGACCAGATAAAAGCCAGAATTCCAAATGCTGATTTTCAAAGCAGGTAAGCTTTGGAAGATTGGTGCAACACAATCTTCTTACTCTCACTTACCTAAATTTGGCTCTGTGCTGTATGAAACTAAGCTCAGTAAATAACAAGCCTGGCTGCTGCAGGGTCAAACTTCACTCCTTCTTCTCTTCTGACTGAAGATGATTTCTGCAACTTTTGTATTGTATATATAATAAATAAAAAAATATAAAAATATATTTTTTTTAGTATAAATGTATTTATTTAATAGGATGAAATAAGCCCTTGCATATTTCTAACATAAATTTCCATAGATATGTAAGACAGTTTGGCTCAGTCGGTAAGAGATCTGCCTACTGATCACTTGGTTATGATTTCAAATGACGGTAGGAAAATGTTAATTTTATATATCGGTTTGGTTTAATGTGATGGGACAGACAAACAGTGAAGAGTTTAACAAAAATGTTTGCAACTGAACCCCTGATATTACAAAATGTTACCCAGCAAAATATGTTTTTCACGTACACAGTTTGTCATTATGATGTGCAATAAGACTGTCTTTTTGCAGCATGCCATGTTGAGGGTGATCAATTAAAAAATTGGAAAAAAAGGGGTGATTAATAAATAGCTTCTCTAGTCTTTTGTTGGGTGGGCATCACTAAAAACGTCAGAATTGTCAACAAAAAAAGGGTGAACAATGCTGGATACAAACTAAGTGACCAATTTAGCATAAACTTACATTGTAAATTGAACCCTTCCCCCTTTAAAAACCTATTTGGGGTAATTTATTAAAAAACAAAAAAGACATAATAAGGAATGGTGGGTATGGTTAAACAATGTGGAAAAGAAAGAATGAGAAAAGCGTGTTACATCTCAAACATGTTTATTATCATGAAGATAAATCTTTATGCATTTCATCGAACATGCATTCATCCATGTGGTGTGATGTGAATGAAACGAGATGTGTTTTGTGTATTATATGCCTATATCTTAAACATGTTTATTTGCAGCCTTCTAGCTCCATTGGTGTGGCCTGTACGCATGACATATACATAGATAGCCAATTGTGAATTCTGCCAGACATAAACCAAGGGACCAATTTAGCATAAACTTACAAATACAAATAGAACCCACCTGCCACAAAAAGGAGCAAATGTTTAAAATTTCAGCCAGTCAGACCCACTTAAAAACTGAAGAAACCTATTGACTATGTTGATTTTGATAGTTTTTGTTGCTGGTTTCTAAAATAGGTGACTGTCGTACTGAGAGTTACTAGTGCAGTTAACCTTACTATTAATGGTCAGTAAGTGACATCTATTAGTTCCTGACCTAAATATCTTCTGGACAATTAGGGGAAATTATCCCCTTTTTAAGATGAATAGCCACGATGAGACATTTGGAAACCCTATTTGGCTTGTGTCCTCTGAAACTGACATATTATGCCACTCACACAAGAATGGATGAAACCACTGATAAGATATCTTCATTTTCCTCTTCTCCTCTTGAACAAAATTGCTTTTATTAGAGAAATTGCTCTCAAATACAAAAATGTCACTACCTATCACAGAAAGTTTTAGAAATGCCAGTGTGCATTCTGTATCGTGTATTAACCACGTAATGGAGCAGAAGACAAGCCTCTGGCAACTTATAAATTAGAGGCTTAACGAGCGAAGGGCAAAGAGCAGTTGAATAATGCAAAGAGCTCCTTCGTGGAAACTTTTGTTTTGTGCAACATATTGTTCTCATACCAAGAGATTACCATCTTGGCATGTCCATATTATGTAAGGAGAATGCTACTGCTGTGGCTTTGTTTTTACGAGGCTGAATTTTCACATGAAAATAAGTCTCATGTGAAAAAGTCTGAGTGTTAGAAACCATCAACCAAAAAACCGTCAACCAAAACTGTCAACATAGGTTTCTTCAAGTTTTAAGTGATTCTGGCTGGCTGGCTGGCTAGCTAGCTGGCTATCTATCGTGGCCACACCAATTGAGCTAAAAGGCTGAGAATTTAAACATTTACTTCTTATTATGTCTATAAAAAACAATTGTTTTGTTTTATTGAAAATTCCCCCCCAAAATAGTTTTATGGGGGGATTCAATTTATAATGTAAGTTCATGCCAAATTGGTCCCTTAGTTTATGTCTGGCAGCATTCATGTTTTGTAAAGTTTTTGACTTATTAGAGATCACTGTCCAAGAAAAGGTGAGAGAAGTAACTTATTTATTGATCAGCCCTTTTTCTGATTTTTTAATTGATCACCCTAACATCCACCCTGACAAAACATAATTGATCACGCTAACATCCACCCTGACAGTTTCTACTGAGTAACTAACCAGACTTGTATGTGTTTATCTCTTGAATCCTCCTACCTACTACAATGCTAGTCTCACTAAATCAATGACTATTGTCATGCGCATTGTCCTCACTGGGTAATATATGTGCGGACTCCTCACCATTGAGCAATGGTTAGCAATCTAGCTGAGCAAACCATGACTTCTGCAGTGAGTTCGATCCTCGCTAGGCGATCCATACACAAGGCCTTGTACCAGACTAAGCTCAGCTTAGTAAATAGCTGAAAAGCCACAAAATATTTTTTAAAAAGCAGCATTCCAAGGGAAATTATGAATCACTGTCACCCGTGTATGCTTCTTTTTACCTCATAAATTAAGCAGTGGTGGTAAAATTAAGTTACTTTGATGAAAAGTAAGTAAGGTTTGAACGTGACCAATATCTTTGAGCTACATGCAGTGTTGGGGGTGATCAATCAAAAAATTGGAAAAAGGGGTGATCAATGAATAAGTTACTTCTCTCACATTTTGTATGGCAGTGATCACTAAAAAAGTCTCTGAAACTGATTTAGTGTGGGAATTTTTAAAAAAGAGAGAAGTTTTTTCTAGAAATAATAAAGAGTAAATATGTAAATTTTCAAGTGGTTCATTAAATTAGGAGTGCATTTCAGTCTTTGTTATTTTGAACTACAAATCTTTTTGTCTCCGTCAAAGCTTTCAAATAAGGTTTATTTAAAATAGTGTACTCATATTGTGCTCATATCCAAATGTGACACGATACACCAAAGACATGGATATTTCCAACTTGCTACACCCGTAAATAAGCTCATCCTCAAACAACACAACATCACAATCATAAATAATCACATATGCACACAAGGGATCAGATAGAATACAGATTATATCACATACACAAAAACATAGCATATACGCATATACACACACAGTTTCATCCACATACAAATATACACCCACCCACATACACATATAAACATACCCTGCTACATGCACACACACACACACTTTTAGCCACATACATACATACACCCACCCGCATATGCATATAAGCATATACATACCCAGCAATGGACACAGACACATATACTCACCCCATCTGGACAGTACCACCAAGAGCATAAATCACACCCAATTAACAGTCTAGAGGCCACTTTATCTAAACAGCCCGCTCCCCACCCCCACCCACTGTATAGCTCATACTCTGACCACTTCTAAAAAGTAACTTCCCATTGAACATACTAGGTCACCCAAACATATAAAACACATCTCATTTCATTTACACTACACTACACTGCATGGATCGTTGCACGACTCTGCTATGTTGAACTCTCTTCTGATGACGTCATTCACAACGACGAAATGCATATTATAATGATAATAAACATGTTTGAGACATAACATGCTTTTCTCGATTTTTCTTTTCAACATTGTCTAATCAAATCTACCACTAGGGAAATGTTAATTTTATATATTGGTTCGGTTTAATGTGCCGGAACTAAATTAGGTGAGGATTGTTCTTGTTATCTATCCAGCCTCTGACTTGAACTGGAATTTGACAAAAAAAAAGCAAGACAGCACTCAAACTGCAAATCTTACTTGTCACACACATTCAAAGAATTCCCATCCCTTTTTGTTGTCAGTCCTTGTCATTTCTGTCCATTATGCCATCAGCCATACTTCAATGCTTTCCAAACTAACCTAGAAGGTCGGACAGACACCATTCACTCACACCCGACTGTTACTCTGAGAGACAGGGTTTGGCATAGATTCAATTCGCTCTTCTGTTACTAAGTCCCGTTCCTTTCGGCTCCGTCTTGATTCCATCTGATCATCTGTCCAACCTTGCATTATTGGTTCCCACACTTTTGAGAGGCTCAGCACTGGACAGCCCTCGGGCCACGATTAGTACCTCTCAGGCAAAATGCATTAACCCCGCCCCCGTCACCACAGAACGGATCTTTGGCAATGGCTAGAGATGAAGGGAGTGAGACAAACACAAGTGATTGTGTATATATGTGTGTCTTGGGGGGGGGGTTATAGATTAGTATGTGTGTAAATGTATTTGCTGTAATGTTAAAAACTGTCAACCAAAACTGCCAACATAGGTTTCTTCAGTTTTTAGGCTGCTTTGGCTGGCTGTGTATGCATCGTGTATACAGGCCGCACTACTGGAGCTAGAGGACTAAAAATTTGAACATTTACTCCTTATTATGTCTAGAGGGAAGACTAGAGTGAAAGATATTACACAAATAATTAAGCAGCAAAAATGGAGATGGGCTGGTCACCTAGCAAGAAGAAATGACAATAAATGAGGGATAGACTAACCGATTGGTGCCGATGCAACAGTAAACGCAGTAGGAAAAGACCAGAGACAAGAGGGAGGGACGAGATAGACATGGCAATCTAGGTCGTTATGGAAGGAGATGAGAAAGGCCTTTGTCTGGCTGATGATGATGAAGATGATGATGTCGAGAAAAAAACGTCCCCCCCCCCACAATAGGCTTTTAGTGTGTGTTCAATTTGCAATGAGATTATATGCTAAATTGGTTCCTTATATTGTGTCCGTCAGCATTCACACTTGTTTTTTGAAAATTCACTTTTTTAGTGATACCTGCCCAACAAAAGACGAGAGAAGCAACCTATTCATTGATTATCCCTTTTTCCAATTTTTTAAATTGATCTTCCCTAACATGGTACCAACATGCTGCCAAAAGATGTCGGTCACATGATGGTTTCTATTGAGTGACTAACCAAACCTCTTTTTATTAGTGTTTTTCTCCCTTTTCCTTCTCTGTGGTTTTGCTCTTTTCTTGAAACCTTTCTCTAATATTTAAATTGCTGCATTTGCACAAAGTGTGGAGAACGTTATTTACTGATATTTATTCACTGAGGGGATAATGGATTTTACAAGTATAAACGTGAATGCTTAAGGGAAGACCACACCAATCAGCAGGAAATTAAATCAGACTTCACCCTAAAACTACTAGTTGTTAGAGCATAGAGCAGAGCTTTTCCAAACCTTTCTGCAACACATTCATCATCATCAACCGTTATAAGACTACTGATGGACAAAGGCCTTTCCCATCTCCTTCCATGACAACCTAGATTTTGCTAACCTCTGCCATGTCTTGCCGGCAAACTTTTCTATTCATCCCTCCATCTTGTATCTGGTCTTTTCCTACTGTGTTTACCAGTCGGTTAGACTTTTCCCCCCATCTATTGTCATCTCTTCTTGCTAGGTGATCAACCCATCTTTTGTTTGTGTTCTGTTTATCTTTAAGCCTTTTCCCCCAAGGTCTTGGACATTAAACAAACTAAACAACATGAAGATCTACACCTACAATGTTCACGGCACAGCAACACATTACTTAAGTTTTATTTGCTAAACCAAATAAATAGTGTCATCCCAGCAGTTCCACTGACTCACGAAAACTATCTTACGAAAGATATACCATGCAGTAATTAGAAAATAAAATTAAAAATATTAGAATTTAAAACTATTTTTGAAGCAACTATTTCTTTGTTCCATACTACTGTTATAGTCGGAGTATTCGACATAGAAAGTTGTGATCAAAAGCCACATAAGATGAAGAAAA
>VCCN01001378.1:2647495-2675670 GCA_006491835.1 Architeuthis dux | reverse complement strand
ATGGCTTCAGTCCTGAGTAGTACAGCAGCAGCTGCAGAGCCCCGCAGGGTCTAGAGTCTTGATTTGTATTTGACTTGAATTATAGAGAGGGAGAGTTGTACATCTTCAGCCCCTCTCTCCTTCTCATCCCTGTCTGTCAAGGTCTAGCATCAAGACTGTCATGAAGCCTGGAGTGAAGCCTGGAGACAAACAGGGGTGCAGTGGATGACCAGGGGGTTCTCTGCCTGTCACTCTATGCTCTTCACACTTCACAACACGTTGCTTGCCTTATGGGTGCCCGCTCCCTCGTTGGGAATCTGAGTTGTCCATCTCATAGATGTATAGAAATCTGATGTGCTGTTTGTGTGATTAGTGGTATTACTTGCTGATCACTGTCCCAACCTTGTCAACAAAATATACCAAAACCAAGGGACAAAACAAAGATTTTATCTTTTTATCAAAGTTATATATTTTGTCTGTAAGCTCGTGCCTTATGCAAACTGTAAACTGATTGTTTCACACCTTCCATGCATCAAAAGGTTTGCATTTTAAACAAAAATTAAATATTTTCATGATTTTCACACACAAGAATAGAGGATCGCCTTATACACAAGATCAATTTGTGCACAAATAAAAACGGTATATAGGTCTGGTTAGTCACTCAATAGAAACTGTCACATGACGAATGTCTTTTGGCAGCATACTATATTGGGGGTGATCAATTTAAAAATTTGAAAATGTATGATTAATGAATTAGTTACTTCTCTCGCCTTTTGTTGGGCCGTGATCAAAATAAAAAAAAGTTTGAATTTTCAAAAAACAAGGGTGAATGCTGCGAGATACAAACTAAGGGACTGGGGTCAAAAGCATCATCATCAGCCATTATAGGTCCACTGCTAGACAAAGGCCTTTCCCATCTCCTTCCATGACGACCTCTGCCAAGTCTTACCGGCAAACTTTTCTATCTTGTCCCTCCATCTTGTATCTGGTCTTTTTCTACTGCGTTTACTATCCCATGGGCACCAGTCGGTTTGTCTTTCCCCCCATCTATTGTCATCTCTTCTTGCTAGGTGACTAGCCCATCTCCATTTTTGCTGCTTAATTATTTGTATAATATTCTTCACTCTAGTCCTGCCGGGTTTATACGAAGATGATAATGTGTACAAATTGCTGCATACATTCTTTGTCACTAGGCTGTCTACCAAGAATTAAATACGTTAAATAATCTTTTATTTTGATCTAATATTCTCATAATTTCTGTAATGTAAAAAAAGGATGTAGGCTACCAGCATTCCAAGGGAAATTATGAATCACAACCACCCATATATGCTGTGTTGGGGTTGATCAATTAAAAAGTTGGGAAAGAGGTGATCAATGAATAAGTTACTTCTCTCACCTTTTGTTCGGCTGTGATCACTAAAAAAGGTCTGAATTTTCAACAAACAAGCAGGCACAAACCAGTGACCAATTTAGTATAAAGTTACATTGCATACTGAACCTCTCACAAAAAAAACATTTTGGAGGGGAATTTTCAAAAAAACCAAAAGAAACATTATCTTGGAGGGGAGTGTGTGTGCAAAATATCAAGTTTCTACTATGAACGGTTATGATAAAATAATAATGAATGAATAATAAAGAATAATCAATACAGCAAATAAATCATTTCTTTTAGTGTACACTTTTTGTTAAAAGTAATTGACCTTTGTCTCATAAACTTTAGACAAAAACTCAATGATCATCTAAAAAGTAAAAATATTCCATGCACTCTTCACTACTTCAGCTTCTCTCAGGCTGTTTAGTTCTGTCTAGGAACCTTGGTATATAGACACATATGTCTTAATGCACACATGCATGTGTATTAAGCACCTGCTTATGTAGATGCGTAGATATATACGAAAGAGCAGAGAAGTCAGGGAGATCTAAAACTGTTCAAACAATTTCCTAAAAATAATTTTTCAAGCACGAATAGTGACGCAGCAAATTCTAAAAGCATATATAACAAATAGGTAGATGCCAAAATCTCCATAGTGTAGCTAGAATGTGAACAGAGCAAATGTAACATGAATTCAAAAAGTTGATAACACTGTGCAAGTTTTTAAAACTTGTTATTTTGTTCCTGGGTAATAGGTGCTATTTTCTGATTGATTGTTTCTAAAGAATTTAGAAAATGTCAATTATTCCTTTTACACTATGCTTTCGTGACCAGGACAGTGATATTTTGAAATCTACTTATTTCCAATTGGACAACGAGCAAATTTGCACACTTTTAATCGGATAAAGTAAGAAAAATAACTACATATGAATATCACTATCCTGGTCGCAAAAGCAAGATTTGAAGGGAATAACAGCCACTTTCTATACTTGTTACATATGAGCAATCAGAAAATAACACTCACTACCCAGGAAAGTATGAAAAACAATTACATACGAATATCACTGTCCTGGTCACAAAAGCAAAATTTGAAGGGAATACTAGCCACTTTCTATACTTTTTACACAATCAGAAAATAACACTCACTACCCAGGAAAGTAAGAAAAACAACTACATATGAATATCACTGTCCAGGTCACAAAAGCAAAATTTGAAGGGAATAATAGCCACTTTCTATACTTTTTAAACATAAGCAATTATAAACACTCACTACCTAGGAACAGAAATACTTATCTAACTTCTGGATGTAATACTTATCTATCTTCTAAATGTAATACTTATCTATCTTCTAAATGTAATACTTATCTATCTTTTGCTAGAAAAACATTCATGACATGGTAAATTCAAAGGCAAGCATATACCCCGAGTAATTTTTTAAAGATTATTTTCTAGATTTTTTTTAGATCATTTTCTAGATTATTTTGTTTTAATTTTTAAGATTATCTTTTAGATTATTCAGGCTTCCTCATATATAATGTGTTCTCATAGATCCGGCACACCCACAATCACATGATCTGCAGGTCCCATGTGCCACCTCTGCTTATACACATGATCACATTGCACACAAATAAAAACAGTAAGAATATACAATATTCACACATACAATATACAATATTCACACATATTATAACTTTGATGCTCACACATATATGTTAAGAATCTACTTATATATGAATGTGCAGATATATATGAAAGAGCTGAGGAGTCAGGGAGATCTAAAACTGTTCAAATCATTCACAAAAATCGTTTTTCAAACACATTTGCCAAAAATGAATGATTACCCCAGATGATGTCGGTTTGAAATATTGCCCAACCAAGTTCACGGGGTTGGCGCATTCATTTGTCGGGTGTCTTTAAAGAATGATACAGCATAACTGTTCGCCATGGGAGGTCAGTCACCTTGAATAGAATGGCATTTAAGATTTGTTTTCCCCATTGAACTCCAGAATCTGACACAAACCAGGAAGCGTCTCATTTGGCAGTCGAATCACAGAATACACATTCATATTGCACAACACAGTAAATGCCCTAAAGTAGTTATTCTTTTGGTTAAAGCTGGAGCCAATGAGAAACGCTGCTGCTGAAGATGGTTTTGTAATAGATACGCCCATTACTGTAATCTGCTTTATTTTCCCTGTAATTAATTGTGCAAGTTTCACCCTACGAGGCACTGGCAACATGGCAACAGCATCAGAGAAGGAAAACAAAAAGAAAAAGGCGTTGAATGAAAAATGAACAAAACTGAAAATGCTTAAATTTGACCAGCAAGAAAAAAAATTCTGACATTTATAACAAATCCACTCGTAAATAAAATAAAATAAAATTTTAAAAAATGAATGTTTTACTATTGGCCTGCCTAGCCATATGGTGAAATAGTGAAGCACAGAAGACCACACAGAGTGGCCATTATCGTGTTTCTGGAAAGTGTATCATGCCTTGTAATGTAATTAACATGTAAACTCCAATTAGCAAAATATGGTGGGTAGTTAAACAGTATACTCAAGGGTGTGGCTGAAGATTTGGTGGTGGACTGGGCTCCTTAAGAGCACCTCCTACCCCCACCTCTAGAATTTAGTTTGATGGTTCCCAACCCACAGACCCTTGAGCATCAACAGTATTACTGGAGGTCCATGGGCAGATCTTTCAAGAGCCTGGGGTCTGTGAGCTTGTTTAGTAGGCAGACCTTTCCAAAGCCTAGCTAGAGGGCCCGAGTGGGAGGGCCGGGCTAGGCTCCTTGGTGGGCCCCTCCAACATTTAGTGAGATTTGTTATTGTATTGTGTTAGTAGAAATGCAGTAGGTGAACTATTCTTCATAAAGCTGCTTGGAGGCCCCCTCCATTGGGGGACCCGAGGAGATTTAACGCTCCTGGGTAGTAATATATTCTACAAATCGCTGTTATTTTTCAGTACACATGCATTCTTAGTGTTGTAGTATATTTCTGTTTAGTTATTAGAAACCATCAAACAAAACTGTCAACATAGGTTTCTTCAGTTTTTAAGTTGATCAGGTTGGCTATCTATCTATATATGTATCATGTATACACGCCACACCAATGGAGCTAAAGGGCTGAAATTTTAAACAGTTACTCCTTTTTTTTGTTTTCCATTTGTAGTCCGGGGGCCAGCAGGGGTACCGTGCACCCCACCCCCCATGATTCTACTTTTAGGGTAACAAAATGTTACTTAGGATGTTCACCAAAAAAACAGAATTTTATATCTCCTCTCCCAGTTGAGATATCTGAATACATTAAAAGGCTAAATCATGGGTTTAAAACATGAGGAATTCAAAATTTTAATTTATAGGTATTTCAGGATTTTACAAGGAAGTGTCAAGTATACTTTACAGACAAAATCGTGGATTTAGTTAGTAGGGAAAATGATTTTTTTTGTTTTTTGAAAATTCCCTCCCAAATAGGTTTTTAGTGGGTGTTCAATTTTCATTGTGAGTTTATGGTAAATTGGTCCCTTAGTTTATGTCCATCAGTATTCATGCTTGTTTTTTGAAAATTTGGACTCTTTAGTGACCAACATGTGTTCTGACATTTATATCTATCTATGTATCCAGACTTTGCCCAACCCTAACCATTCATAGTAGAAACTTGAAATTTTGCATACAAACTCCACACTTTTTTCTTTTTTTTTAAATTCCCCCCTAAATATTTTTTTTAGTGGGGGTTCAATTTTCAATGTAAGTTTATGGTAAATTCGTCCCTTAGTTTGTGTCCAGCAGCATTCATGTTTTTTTCAAAATCTTTACTTTTTAGTGCCCAACAAAAAGTAACTTATTCCTTGATCAGCACTTTTTCCACTCAGCATAAATGGGTGGCGGTGATTCATAATTTTCCTTGGAATGCTAGTTTCTTTTATTATTTTTTTTATTCAACATGCTTATTTTTCTCCTGCTCTGAATTATGTTAAATGTGAATGTGCCATAATCAAATTAGCCAAAAACTGTTTATGATTATTTGAGTTGGAATTCTCGCACAGGAATTTCTAAATAACACTGCTGTTTAATTTACAGTAGTAAATAGCTGTGGAGTAAACTTAGGGTATACGCACACACTCACATATGCATTTACGAGTGCACAAACGCATATGTATGCACGTGTGCACACGCACACAAGAAGCAGTGAAAATTATGCAAATCTGTTAATGTTATGCATTTGATTCACCAGGGACGACTGCAGTTTAAGTTTGCCAATTATTTAAATACGTCTGAACCACAAACAAACAAAATATTTCTCATCATACTTTTATTATTGATCACTTGATATTTAGTCTTTATACTTAAGTGCCAAGTTCTGTGTGTTTTAAACTGGAAATCTCTGCTGAAAAGTCGATAGTTTAACTTTTGAACTGTATTTTGAATACACAAGTTTCCAACCAGCTGACACTCTTCATTATATAAGTAATGTATTAAAGTGATGTTTCCTATTAGAAATTACCAATCAAAAGTGTCACTTTCTTCAGTTTTTAAGTGATTCTGACTGGCTGAAATTTGCTCCTATTTGTGGTGGGGGAGGTTCCATTTGCATTTGTAAGTTTATGCTAAATTAGTCCCTTGGTTTATGTCCAGCAGCATTCACACTTGTTTTTTGAAAATTCAGACTTTTTTTTAGTGATCACTGCCCAACAAAAGGCGAAAAATGTAACTTATTCATTGATCACCCCTTTTTCTAATTTTTTGACTGGCTGGCTATTTCTCTATATGTGTCACACATACAGGCCACACCAAAACGATGCATAATGATAGGTTGGAAAGCATTCGGTATGAATAGAGACATTCTGAAAGAGCACCTTGCCAATGTGCCTAAAGCGTAAAGTATACAATGGCTGCATAATACCAGTCATGACCTATGGATGCAAAACATGGAAATTGACTAAACAAGCTGAAAACCAACTCAGAATATCGCAGAGAGCCATGGAAAGAGCAATGCTAGGGATAACTCTAAGAGATAGAAAAAGATCAACATGGATCAGAGGGAGGACTAGAGTGAAAGATATTGTACAATTAATTAATCAGCAAAATGGAGATGGGCTGTTCACCTAGCAAGAAGAGATGACAATAGATGGGGGGAAAAGACTAACCGATTGGTGTCCATGGGACAGTAAACGCAGTAGGTAAAGACCAGATGGAGGGACGAGATAGAAAAGTTTGCCAGTAAGACATGGCAGAGGTTAGCACAATCGTGGTCGTCATGGGAGGTGATGGGAAAGGCCTTTGTCCAGCAGTGGACTTATAACGGCTGACGATGATGATGAATGTAGCTAGAGGGATGGAAATTTAAAAATGTACTTATTATGTCTAGGAAAAACGTGTTTTGTTTATGAAAATTCCCTCCAAAAATAGGTTTTTAAAGGGGTGTGGACAATTCACAATGTAAGTTTATGCTAAATTCGTCCCTTTTGTCCAGCACCATTCCTACTTGTTTTTTTGAAAATTCAGACTTTTTAGGTGATAGAAGTAAATTCTTCATTGACCATCCCTTTTTTTCCAATTTGATCACCCCCAACACGGCATGCTGCCAAAAGATGTTGTGATGGTTTCTATTTGAATGTCATTTCTTTTGACACTGATCTTTGTAAAAAACATTCTAGCAATGAAATGTAAATTTGCATTTGTCTTATTGCATGAGCTTTCCGTACATTTTAATGCTGGTCATAAAAACAATCCTTTCCTGCAACAAAAGATTTTAAATAGGGGGGCAGTAAAAGGAAATCCGAAATTCAGCACTTAGTATTTTTTAATGCTTTATTTTAAGTCACCTTAGCCAGAACGCATCACGATATATAAACAATTGTTTTCTTGAGTGTCTCGAACCAAACAATCACCTTAGAGTATAACACAACAATAATACTTTTATTATTTTTTACAAGCCACATGCCAGGCGTACAGTTTCCAAAGCCACGACTTAAATGTTGGCTGATTACTTAATGTAATTAATAAAACTGAATCAGCAATGTTTTTGTTCTGAACCTTTGTTCTAATGGAAACATGTTCTAAATGCTAGGTAAACAAAATGTACACTTTAGAAGTACAGCAATACCTTGAACAGTGCGATTTTGATTAGTGTGGGTTTTGATGTAGTACTGTTATTAATCCCACATTGTATTTTTCCAAAAAATATTGTTTGCTTATGCAAATCAAAATTAAATCTTCAATGGTCCTCTCCGTTGGGCATACCAATTATAAGTTTTCCTGAGGCACCTGTCTTTAAACCAAACACAGCATTCAGGTTTTGCTCTTTGCAGACATGCCATCCCCCAACTAGAAAACTGGCATGCCATCATTTTCTCTAATAATGACCTGGCATCAAACTTCCGAGGAGTAGTGAGCTCCAGGGCCTGATTAAGACAGTGTGGGGCCTGTAGCAGAATTAAGAAAATACACATAAATATTAAAACACATACATTTTTTCATTTGCTATAGAACCAGGTAACACAACATATATGTCTGACATTTCAGTAATAGTACTACTTTGTTTTCGTTTTTGATCTTTGGGCAGTGGCTATGACTTCATCTTCAAATATAATTGATTGATTTGTTTAACGGCACATCGACCCTTGGTGAGTCATTTAGTGCTGAATTCAGGAGTGGGGGGGTCCCATGTCCCCGTGACTAGAGACTTGAGTGGGGAGAATCCCAAATCCCTGTCACTGAGACAAATGCCACAAGGTCTGGGATAGGGGGGGGGGGGCAGTGGAGATCCAAAAAGCTTCTCAGGACGAATTCTGAGCATGCTAATGGTGATCGCCTCCCGACCAGCTGGCCAAGATATCCTGTGCAACGTCTTCCTGGACGATACCCGAGCATGCCACAAGGACCCCCGAAGGGCCGTGATTCTCTGAACTTCGAGACCATGGCGTTTTCAAAGAACGGATACTACACTTTGATCTTAGCCAAAAGGCTGCAGTGGCTATAACTTCATGTTCAAATATCTTCACATGTATGTGTCATATATGTATCACATAGATACCACACTTAAATTATTGTGTTAAAATAATAACACCAATTAAAGGTGATAATTGGCTAAAATCGCAAACCTTAAACACCCAGTCGTTCATATAAGTTGTGGGCAGTGTAGTACTATAATAATAGAGCAAGTGCACAATCACTGAATCAGAATTGATAGCTTACAAGTGTTTAGCGCGGGGGCCCCACAATTGTACAAAGTATAATATACAAGCATTCCATGGGAAATTATGAATCACCGCCACCCATATATGCTGTGTTGGGGGTGATCAATGAAAAAGTTGGAAAAAGGGGTGATCAATGAATAAGTTACTTCTCTCACCTTTTTTGTTGGGCTGTGATCACTAAAGAAGGTCTGAATTTTCAAAAAACAAGCGGGCACAAACTAGTAATCAATTTAGCATAAACTTACATTGTATATCGCCCCCCATTTGGGGGGGGGGGGGTCAAAAAACAAAAAAAAAATGTATCCTTACACTTGGAGGGCAGTGTGTGTGCAAAGTTTCAAGTTTCTACTATGATCGTCCGAAACGTTGTGTTAACAACACAAATAACAAGGAGTTCGATGTCCGAAGAACTATTTGAATGGCTGATTGTGTTTTGCAAGATGTTAACTATTTTGTTAGCACAGGATGTTTCCCTTTGTACATTATTGCTTGTAACACTTCATGGGGAAAGATCAAGGCCAATGTGAATTCTTTTATATATATTTTAGTGCTTCAGGCATTATTGAATGATATTACATTTGAGTCTTCAAGGTCTTTTTTTATTTCATATATCATGAATTGTTTTCAAATATTCTACTTTAACATATTCAGGCCTGTTTTAACTTTTTTGTTTATTTTATATGTTATGGATGTCATTGTGTCGTACATGTCTGCTTTTATGTTTCTACTGAATGAGTGTGATTTATTTAGAGTCGCTTTATGATTTAAACAATTTTTTGTGACTTTTTTCTTTTCTTATGCTAGATTCTGTTTTAGTTTGTTTATCAAAGACGCATTCCATCTTTCTAGACAAATTGTTACGGTTGGGATGATAGATTAACTTTTAAATTCATGAAAGGCTTGAAACCAACAGTGGAAATCTCCAATGAATAGAATAAAACAGCTGGAACTCTTCTGTGAATTGAATTTTAAAAAAACAAAATAATTCAAGCTAATGGTCAAAGGGAGATAATTTTAATCTTGAGTTATTTCCCTCGATATTAACATTACATTTCTAAATATGAATTTAAGAGTTAAGGCTATGATGGCAGGACAGCAGCTACAGCATTAGTTTGGGTTGGTGTTACATTAAGCATTGTACATTGGAGGTAATGTTAAAACATAGTTCTATGGGTGCCAAATATGGTAATTAAACACAGTATACAAAGGCTCCAAAAAGTCATATGAATCTCAAAATAGAATATACTTGAATATACTTGAAATATGCTTTTTTTGACAGCAGTTAATTGCGTCATTAAGCCAGCTTCAGTGAATTTGGGCTGGATTTAAACTAATAAGAAAAACAGTAGTTAAATTTGGTATGTCCGACATCGGAACAAAGATTATTTTTTTTAAATATTGATATTTTGGGATATGACCGTCTTTTCACTTAGGATGTTCCATGCGTTTGCTACTCTTGCCGAGAAGAAATTTTTTCTAACACCAGTGGAGGTCTGAATTTGTAGTTTATGGCTACGTCCTCTGGTTTTGCTGCATATAGATGAAGTCAGCATTTTCTTATCATGGCATTTTGAGCAATGAATGTCAGTATCCACTCTATGTATGTTGTTCCTGATTCTATAGACCTATAGTAGGTCAGTACGTTTTCTTCTGTATTCAAGGGTTTCTAGATTAAATTGTTTTAATCTTTCGGTGTAGGATATATTTCCCAATCTCGGAATAATCTTGGTGTCTCTCATCTGAACTCTTTCTATGGCATCTGAGTTGTACTTCAGGTTAGGAGACCATATGAAGGAAGAAAACTCCAGATGGGGATGTACGAAAGACTTATGTATTGATAAGATATTAACAAAATAATAAAATTAAATTAACTTCAGTATGGCATTAATATCTGATCAATATGTTGTATAGTTAAACTTTTTGGAGCCATTGTATGCTGTATTTAACTACCATATCTTTCATCCGTAGTATTACATATATTTTAAGTATTCTCATTTAATACTGAGTTATGCCCCTTAGACTGGAGAGTTTACTTCTGGCAAAGTGGCCATATTGGTTTTAGGAGTTAATGGAAGTCGGATGATGTAATTATGAGAATAAAAAGAGTTTGTAAGTAAAACTTCTGTTGTTAAAGTTGCTGATTCTGTCATTTATTATTTAACACTTCGGATTACCATTACCTCTATATTCACGGTACTTAAAGTATCATCAACCTTAGTTTGTCTCATTAATTCCAGTGATGCCTGTGAAAGTATCTATTTTCATATCTACTCAGCACTATGTCCCAAGGCACTATATAACAGTCTGTGGCTTTTATTAGAAACCAAGAAATACAATTATAATGGAAAGACATGGAATATCAATTCCTCTTGACAAGTGTGTGGGCATTTTTGTGCATCTTACTAGAAGCCAATTAATTTGTCCATTTCAACTCTACATTTGTGTTGCTGGAGAAAAACAGTCTGTTGACTTGTGTATTGATTTTCCAACAATAAGGATTACACATGGTTTCTGCTTTTTTTTTTAAATCTTAAATTTATGGAAGAAATTTGAATGTTATCACAAAAGGAAATAACTTCTGATTAAATCAGGGAATTTGAAATTTTTTTTTCTGTTCTATTTATAAAAGAGTTCCACGAGGTCTTCAAGCTGCTCATGAGCTTAAGAATTAATAATAACATATCAATGGATCATGAGCAGCAGGAGCAAACATTATAAATATGATTCTGTCAGTAATGCTTGCCTTAAATCCTGACCATTGACAATACCCTTTTTCCTAATATTTAGTTAGAACAGAAAATTACTCAACTCAATCTGGTGAGAAGTGGCAAAGCAGTGAGAAAAGCCGAAACCTTGCCTACATAGGCTGGGTTCAGATGCAATCAACACTAAAATAGGTCTGGTTATTCAGTCAATAGAAACCGTCACATGACCAATGTCTTTTGGCAGCATGCCATGTTGGGGGTGATCAATTACAAAATTGGAAAAAGGGGTGATCAATGAATAAGTTACTTCTCTAGCCTTTTATTGTGCCATGATCACTAAAAAAGTCTGAATTTTAAAAAAAACAAGTGTGAATGCTGCTGGACACAAACTAAGATACCAATTTAGCATAGACTTACATTGTAATTTGAACACCCCATTAAAAACCTATTTTGGGAGGGAATTTCTTTTTTCTAGATATAATAATGAGCAAATGTTTAAGTTTTCAGCCCTCTAGCTCCATTGGTGTGGCCTGTACACATGACGTATAGGTAGATAGGTAGATGGATAGGTAGCCTGCTATTCTGACTAAAAAACTGAAGAAACAGCTCTATTGGTGCGGCCTATACCCACGTCACATACATACCCAGTCAGTCTGACCCACTTAAAAACTGAAGAAACCTATGTTGACAGTTTTGGTTGCTGATTTCTAATAGTCCAAAAATAGCGTCTAGATTCTATAACAGACAGAATTTGTCTTGAAGTCACAGTCTCAAGTATCACCATTACGATTCGTAACAGTTCCTTTTGCTTCTGGGTGGTAGCAGCCAGGAAAGGACGGATTTTAAGTGTCAACAAATGTTTGTCTAATTTATATTTAGGCAAATCCGAACACTGACCCCCCTGTGCTTACAATGTGACCTTTGAGAGAAAAGAAGTCTCCGTTTATACTCAGTCTTCTTGCATATAATTAATGTTTCTGGAAGATTCAATAAATAGCGGCACAAATGTTTTGCCTCTGAGCAGTGTAGGAGAAAACAGGTCTGGTTAGTCACTCAATAGAAACCGTCATGCAACCAACATCTTTTGGCAGCATGCTGTATAATGGGTGATCAATTAAAAATTGGGAAAAGGGGTGATCAATGAATAAGTTACTTATCTCTTTTGTTGGACAGTGATCAGCAAAAAAGTCTGAATTTTCAAATAACAAGTGGACACAAACTATAGGACCTGTTTAGCATGAACTTACATTGCAAACTGAACCACCCTCTAAATAAGTAATTAGGGGATGGATTTTTAGATAGAAGAAGTAAATGATGGAATGTTTAGCCCTCTAGCTCCATTGGTGCCGCCTGTATGTGCGATACATACATACATAGCCAGCCAGAGAAACTTGAAAACTGAAAGAAACCTGTTGTTAACAGTTTTGGTTGATAGTTTCTAATTATTTGTCCAGAAAACTTTTAGAATTCTCATTGCATTCTTATCTCTCTCTCTCTCTCTCTCTCTCTCTCTCTCTCATTCTTTGTTCCTATGTTGCATTTCTCTTGTTAATTACCAATACTAACAACACTGGTTTAAATACTGTTGCTGGGTTTAGGTTATTCATGTGTTCAGACATTTACATGTATCTATCTATGTATCCAGACATTGCACAGCCCTAACCGTTCATAGAAGAAACTTTGCGCACACACTCCCCTCAATGAGTAGGGAAAATGTTTTTGTTTTTGCTTTTTGAAAATTCCCCCCAAAATACGTTTTTAGAGGGGGATGCAATTTACAGTGTAAGTTTATGCCAAATTGAACCCTTAGTTTCTCACTTATTTTTTAAAAATTTGGATGTGATCACTGCCACTGCTAATTTACAAGGTAAAAAGAAGCATATATAGGTGGTGGTGATTCATAATTTCCCTTGGAATGCTAGTTAATCTTCTTTTTTTCCTGATTTCTTTCTGCTTTCTTATAAATTCAATGATCTTCATTCAAACTCATTGCCCTTGCTGTTTCAATTTGCTTAACTCCAGTTTTTGTTCAAGATATTTGCTACCGGCTTTTTCATTCCCCATATTTACATTGATTTCCTTTTTTAACTAATCTACCACTTCTCTAGGTAATTAAATGTCAAATCCATAAAATTCTGTAATTACAACTGATGAGGTAAAACTTTAGGGCTGATACACAGTTAGAATTCATGTTGTATCCATAACACTTTTGCACTTGTTAATTATTAGTAAAATGAATGTCAAACACAATGAATGCTAAATATTGTCTGAAATTCTGAGATGAGTCATTATCATCATTCTATGAGTTGTAGGGGGGTTGAATTAAGGTTACAAGTCTGTAGAGTCAGGTGTGTCAGGTCACTAGGCTGTAGAGATCTGTATGATGTTTTCATAGCCTGTTGCTTTGTAAGCCTATGTCAAGACACCTCTTGGGAATGTAGTGGCAGGCTAAGTTGGGAATTGGTTACAGGACATGAGTGGAGTAAATTGAATCTACTTATTGACACTAAACTGGCATAGTACTGGAGCTTGTGGAAGGTTGAATTAAGGTCACAAGTTTGTAGAGTCAGGTCAGGCCGCAGAGATCTGTATGATGTTTTCATAGCCTGCTACTTTGTAGCCTGTGTCCAGACGCCCCTTGGGAATGTAGTGGCAGGCTAAGTTGGGAATTGGTTACAGGACAAGTGTGGAATAAATTGAATGTCCTTAGTGACACTAAACTGGCATAGTACTGGAACTTGTAATGAATTAAGGAAAAGTAGATTCTAGAATTAACAATAATGAGTATGTATTTACTACAAAGTACATTGGTGAGGTGGTTATCTGTTTGAAGCCAAAGTTAATATTAATGCATCATAAAGTTCATAAATGATTATGTTGATCACTTTTTCTCTGATTCATCATCAGCTTGAATCTTTGCTTATATTACACTATGCAACATGATTTTTGTTCCTGGGTAGTGAGTGTTATTTTCAAATTGCTTATGTGTAAATAGTATTAAAGAATGCCTGTTATAAGCTTCAAACTTTGGCCAGTAAACTGATATTCATATGTAATTGTTTTCTTTACTTTATGTAATTAAAAATGTGCAAATTCACTCATTATCCAACTGGAAATAAGTAGATTTCAAATTATCACTGTCCTGATCGCAAAAGCAAAGTATGAAGGGACTAATTGATATTTTCTGTACTTTTCAGACATAATCAATCAGAAAATAACACACATTACCCAGGAACAAAAAAAGTTTAAAGAAAATTGCACAGTGTTATGCAATGACACAACAGATTTTCTTCTGGCTTGATAGAGGGTTAGGGCCTTTGTTTTATCAACCAAATTATCCAAATATTACATTCTGAAAATTGTTAGCTTTGAGCATGAGTAAATCTACCCTTGAGTGATAATGAAACCGTATCTGAACATGTTCACTTTGAGGGTATCTTCAAATTGCATTGGAAAAAAAATGAAAATATAAAGTATTGCCTTTGATAAAAAAAAATAAAAAGTTGAAGAGGGAAAAAAATTGTCATGCAAAGAACCTGGCCAATGACAGAAGCCAATGATGAGCCATCGGAAGGTATTTTGATGATCATCTACCCACGGGAAAAGCTGAGTAATGCTACGTAGGTATAGTTTTGTACACTATACTCTATCTGTCTTTTCTCATCTTGTCCTATTCTCTCTATCTCTTTTTTCTACTCTATCTATCCTACTATTGTCTCGCTTGGTGAAGACAGATTTTGTTTCTTTTTATTGTTGTTTGCTTGGTCTTCTGTGACAATTTTTTATTCTGGCTTCTTGAGAAGCAGGCCTGGTTTAAGCCGGTACAGGGCCTCTAGCATATGTTATAAAGGTGCACCAACATTAAGAAAATACACATAGATATTGAGACACATACATTTTTTACTCACAAAGTAATTACATTTTTTTTCATTTGCTGTACAGCCAGATAAAAGGACAACTATTCAGTAATAGTATTTGTTTTGGTTTCGATATTTGTACAGCAGCTGTGACTTCAGTTTCAAATACCTTTGTATTTATGTGTTGTATATGTATTATATAGATAACACACTTCCATTAATTACTGTGTTAAAAAGAAATTAAGAGTGAGAAACAAAGGGAGAGCTGTTGGAAAATATGTGTGAAAGAGAAAAACTGGAAGAGAACAGGTCTGGTTAGTCACTCAATAGAAACTGTCACATGACCAACGTCCTTTGGCAGCATGCCATGTTGGGGGGATCAATTAAAAAATTTGAAAAGGGGGTGATCAATGAATAAATTACTTCTCTCGCCTTTTGTGTGGTGATCACTAAAAAAGTGTGAATTTTCAAAAAATAAGCATGAATGCTGCCAGACACAAACTAAAGGACCAATTTAGCATCAAATTACATTGTAAATTGAACACCTCACTAAAAATCTATTTTGGGAGGTAATTTTCAAAAATAAAAAACGTTTTTCTAGACATAATAAGGAATAAATGTTTAACTTTTCAGCCCTCTAGCTTGTACACTCAATACATATATAGCCAACCAACCAGCCAGCCAGACCAACTTAAAAACTTAAGAAACCTTTGTAATATGGAGAAAGAACGAGAAAAAGAATAAAGGTATATACAAGTCGGAAAATACCAAAAGAAAATGTTTGAGTAGATGAATGGGAAAGTCGAAATAAGAGAAAAGAGGAAGTGTGATTAGTGCATGGTCATTGCCACAATCAAATTCTTGCAGTTTGGAAAACAAATGGTTGCTGACCAAGGGTGTCCACAAAACGATGTATTCAGAATAGTGAAGAATAATACCATCTTTTTGTATGGGTACTGATAAGTAACTATTCTCATCTCAGTATTGAGTTTTGCCCTTTAGGCTGAAGAGTGCTTATCGACTTTGTGAAGGTGCCACTGTTTACATTCAGGGTAGGGACACAAAATGTTGGTTTTAGGAGACCAGACACGAAGCACACAAGTGCCGTCGTTGTAAATGAGAATGAATAAATAAGTTTGTGAGTATATCTTTTGTTGCATTTTAGATCTGTTGGTATCTGTCATAATCATCTTTACAGGTACATTAAGTTGGGGTTACATAAAACAATTGTACTGCACAATTATCCTTTATTGACTATAAGATTCCAACTTTCAAATGCCCTCACCCTAGATTTGTAGATTTTGAAATCAAACGTGATGCAAAAAAATTAATTTCTTTCTTTCTGTAAATGTTTCCTTCTTTAATTACAAAGAGTCAGCAAAGATAGATTTTGTTGAGTTTCTTTGTGCAGTCAGGTATGAGAGTCAAGAAGTATGATTAAGTCTATTTTTCTTTCTTTTTTTTTATTGTTGGTTAATGCCAAGAGCAATTTCAAGATTAATTTATTCTTGAAAATTAAGGAAGAAAGCCACAGTCAGATAGAAATACAATTATTTTATGGTGACAGGGTTGTATTTTTCATTTAACTCTTAAATTCATAAACGGCTTGTAATTGAAAGTGGAACTTTTCAATGAATAGCATTAAAAACAGTGGAACTCTTCTGTGAATTGAATAAAAAATGTTTTCTTTAAATTCACCAAATGGTCAAAGGGAGATCATTTTAATCAGAAGTTATTCCCTTGAAATTGACATTCAATTTTCTTTGTAGGAATTTATGAGTTAATTTCCATCCAAACAACTAGCATGGTTGTCTCAGCTTATCTCAGGTAAACAATGTGGTCTTGCTGTATAAAAAGTGAAGAAGTGAGGTGAAAGGATATATGTAGTAAAGTTGAGATGAAAGTAAACAAGACAAGCCTTCCTGCTGCAGGGTCAAACACCACTCCAACTTCTATTCCGACTGAAGATGATTACTGCAACTTTTGTATTGTATATATAATAATAAAAGAAATTATAAAAAAATATATTTTTTAGAAAGATTTATCCATTTATTAGAATGAAATAAGCCTTTGCATATATGTTACATAAAATGTTGTATATATGCAAGACTTGTAAGTTTGGCTTAGTCGGTAAGAGAGCCGCAAACCAATAAGTTGGTCATGATTCAAATCACGGAAGAGGAATGTTAATGTTAATTTTTACTCCCCTAAATTTGGTGAGGATTTTTCGTGTTGTTGTTACGATAGAAAAACAAAGTCAACTCCATACTTGGACTGGAGTTTGAAAAAGGTTTTGATAAATAAAGATAAATAAGGAGTAGCAGCAGCAGTGGTGTTGGAGATGGTGGGTACGTGGGGTTACGGCATATAACTACTTCTCAATTTCCAGGTTTTAGTATGTCTCAAAACGGCCCAGAAATTCACCATATTTTAAGAAATTACCTACAGGGGCTTACAGTGTCCTGGAACCCCCAGCTGCAGGGGTTCACTTCACTCATCCCTGGTGGACCTCTCTGTGATCATTTCGCATAAATCCTAGATACAGCCTTACCATATATCGAATTCCCTAAACCATCACTGAGTAGCAGTAACCCAGAAAGAAAAGGCCACACACCTTATCCACATGTTAAAGATATCAAGAAGAAAATTCAAGTAAAAAAACTTGTTTCACTCTCCTTCCAACTGCTCCTGACCCACATTCACTTCCTTCAGCCTCCTGATCAAAGTTGCCATTTTAGCCATTTTATGGCCAAATTTCACAAATTTAATTTTTGGCATTTTTTCATTTACTGCAAACATTTTATTTTAAAAAAGATTTCTCAAGTAATTTTTTGTGCTTTCAATCTATACAACCTTTTCCTCAGGAAATTTGTCAAAAGAGTCTATTTTGAAAGGTTATGTGGGGGCAGGGCTGGATTAGCCTATACACAAACTATGCCATGGCTAAGGGCCCTAGACATTGAGGAGGCCCACAAATAAATAACAATGAAGAACTTTATCACTATTCCCTTGGGAAAAAGATCAATCATAAATAAAATAATTACTTAATACATTTAGCATATGAATAAAAAATATTATTGTATAGGTAAAATACCCTTTTTTTTAGTCTATACTATGAGACGCCTTATTTTAACATTTGTTATTTCTATCTTTATAATTTATTGCATATTACTTACATTTTTTACATTGACTATTTATGAACTTTTCTTAAAAACCTTTGATATATATATTGGTGGGTCCCAAGATTATGGGTGGCATAGGGCCCATTGTGATTTTAATCCGGTCCTGATAGGGGGGTTCTATTTACAATGTAATGGCAATGCTAAACTGAACCATTACTTTCTACCATCCGTACTGAACAAAAAAGTTGATAGTGTTGTAGTAGAATTTTTAATAAAAATGTGCGTACTGCAGTATTGCAATGTTTTATTAACAATTTTATCATTTGGCGTGTTTTTGGCCAGAAACTGGCTAACCCTGCTCCTGATAAATTCATCAAACTTTTCACACTACCTACCTGTCAGCCAGTTGGCCTTATCAGATTGTGGTTAAACAGACACATGTATTTAAAGTTTTTCCCTTCTGCAGTTTCACAAAAACTCGATTATTATGTGACAACTGTTTATATGTCAAGAGTTATCTTCAAATTCTTTTTCTTTGAGTTATTTCTTTATTTTCTGTTGAAAACCAACAAAAATATATTTTAAAACTTTTTTCTTCTTTTTTTTAAAACTCCTAAAGAAATCAAGGTTGGTGTCAAGCGATAAAACCCGAGTTCTTCCAAACCACATCAGATAACGGCTATACTTTCTCTGAGAAATCATTGTCAGACAAACCGTATGAATTGCATCAACATGTTACAGTTTACATAATATCTAAAACACTTGCAATGCAAAAAAGCTGAAAAAAAAGAAACTATAGCAAGTCTGGTTAGTCTTTCAATAAAAACTGACCTTTGGCAGCATGTGGTGCTGGGGGTGATCAAATAAAAAAATTGGAAAAAGGGGTGATCAATGAATAAGTTACTTCTCTCACCTTTTGTTGGATCACTAAAAAGTCTGAAAATTAAAACTCAAGTGTAAATGCTGCCAGACACAAACTAAGGGACCAATTTAGCATAAACTTAGATTGCAAACTGAACTGAAGGGATGTTCAATGAATAAGTTACTTCTCTTGCCTTTTGTTGGACTGTGATCACAAAAAAATGTCTGAATCTTGAAAAAAAAAAATAAGGACCAATTTAGCATAAACTTACATTATATATTGAATCCGCCTCTAAAAACCTATTTAGGGGGGAATTTTCAAAAACATTTTCCCTACATTGGAAGGGATTTTTTAAAAGACAAAACCAAAACGTTTTTTCTGAACATAATAAGGAGTCATGGAAAGAGCAATGCTAGGGATGACTCTAAGAAATAGAAAAAGATCAATATGGATCAGAGGGAGGACTAGAGTGAAGGATATTATACAACTAATTAAGCAGCAAAAATGGAGATGACAATAGATGGGGGGAAAGACTACCCTATTGGTGCCCATGGGACTGTAAACGAAGTAGGAAAAGACCAGATACAGATACAAGATGGAGGGACGAGATAGAAAATTTTGCTGGTAAGATCTGGCAGAGGTTAGCACAAGATATGTTGTCATGGAAGGAGATGGGAAAGGCCTTTGTCCAGCAGTGGACTTATAACAGCTGATGATGCTGCTCCTGATGATGATGACTTCTATCTGACTGATAATAAGATTATTACTGCAATTTTTATCAGCTTCAATGCATTATTGACAGAAGACAGAAAAATGTATTAACTTAAGAACACGTTCATAAAAAATCCTGTTAATTTTTATGCCTGTTGTTACTTTTTGCTTATCCGCAGATTACCAACAGCTAAAATCAAATTGAATTATTTGAAGATCTAATTTGCTTTTACAAGGTCTGTATCCAGTCATTTAATATTGATGACAAAAAAAATAGCCTACCTAGTGAAATGGCAACCTAATCCCTTCTAAAGCATTCCTTTTGCGATCTCACACACTTATACCAGTGTCCCATTCACTTTTCAAAACAGTCTGTTAAGTCCTCTTTCAGGATTGCTATCAGCTGGCTCGTTATATTCTCCTTAATCTCATCCACAGTCTGAAATCTCTTCGGAAAAATGAGAAAGTTACAGGGAGCCAGATCCGGACTATAGGGGGGCTGACAGACCTGGTTGATCCAATGTTTTGCCAAAAACATGAAGGATGACTCACTTGGTCCTTGTGAATGCAATGGTCTGAGTAACCCCATGAGAGAGTGTCTGTTCACGCATGTGCAGTAAGTCATCTCTGATTAAGAACCACCATTAAAATGAAATATTGATACAAGCTTTTAACTAATTTGCAAAAAGCTTCAGAGAAATTACTTTTTCATTATTTAAAATGTTGGAATAGTCAGAGGAAGTAACCTGCATATTAGAAACCGTCAACCAAAATGGTCAACATAGGTTTCTTCAGTTTTTAAGCGAGTCTGGCTATCTATTTATTGTGCGTACAGGCTGCACCAATGGAGTTAGAGACCTGAACATTTTAAACACTCACTCCTTATGTCTACAAAAAACCTTTTTTTTTTGTGTTTTGAAAATTCCTCCTGAAAATAGTTTTTTAGTAGGGGGTTCAATTCGTAAGTTTATACTAAATTATGGTTAGTTTGTGTCCGACTTTTATTTTTTTTTTAAAAGTGTACAATAAAAGAAATGATTTATTTGCTGTATTGATTTTTCTTTACTATTCATTCTTTATTAATTTATCATAACCGTTCATAGGTTTTTAATATATGCAATGTAACTTTATGCTAAATTGGTCACTGGTTTGTGAAAATGTGTTTTATTCATTGATGACCACTTTTTAAAAAAATGTTTAATTGATCACCCCCAACATGGCATGCTGCCAAAAGACATTGGTTGCGTGACGGTTTTTGTTGAGTGACTAACTAGACTTGTTGATTCTTTAGTTTTAATCATTCATAATTCATGAAAACATAAAACAAATCTTTGTGAGTTACATTGAATGAATTCTTTCAGGAAAATCTTCCCTGTTCAGGCATGGATTCAGGATGAATGTAAATAGGTGTCAAATATTAATAAAAATGGTTTACTATACTTGATTTGATAAAAAAATAAAATAAAATAATCGTTTTTTTTTACTTAAACTCAAACAGTCATTACTGTGCCAGCTTAGTACAAAAGTAAAAAAAATGTTAGCTTCTTTAGTGGTGATCATCAAATCAGTCCTTATGATGCGATCCATTTTTGACAATTAAGTCATCCTACTTTGCTAGAAATGTTATAAATAAAAAGCCCAAATAATCCCAAGTAATCATAAATTAACCTTAAAGACAAACAATTATTATATCCATTGTGTAATTAGGCAGATGGAGTAAAGGGAAATATTGGGCCTACCTCTGCTCAAAATCCTGGATCCGCCCCTACTTATTGTTCAGAATTATTGACAAATGAGTCATCACTTTTTTGTGAAATATAATTAGGATGACATTTCAAAACAGAAGGGGACAAATACAAGATTTATTTGTCCTTCTTTTTCAAATTGTCTGGTATTGATAAAGGTCCTTAGTAGTTTGTGAACACATAATCTTTGTAATATATACAATACGAAAGTTGCAGTAATTATCTTCAGTCGGAATAGAAGTAGGTGTGGTGTTTGACCCTGCAGCAGCCAGGCCTGTTAAAATCTGCAGAGAAGTTGCGATGGAAAGCAAGTTTTATGTATCAGGCACGAATCCAGAGAGGTGGGGGTCCAGTGGTTCAGACCCTCACAGCTCAGGCAAAACACAATTTAAAAAAGAATTTAATATCTAGATAAAGAAATTTTATAAATAGAAACACCCAAATAATCCCAAGTAATCATAAATTAACCTTAAAAACAAACAATTATGACATCCATTGTCTAATTAAGCAGATGGAGTAGAAAAAAAAAAAGAATTGGACCCCCCTTGCCCAAAATTCTGGATCTGCCTCTGCTGTTGTGCTGTTCTTCTTTTTTCTCCTAGAAAAGAGTTGCAATTTATCTGTCTACAAAAACTGATCAGCATTACAACTCATCTTGTTATCTAGTGCACCGTAGTGAACAAAATGAACAGCCCGCTCCCCCCCATCTTCTGATGATGCTTTTACATTTTGTATGCTTTCCTTGGTAATTTTCTACTCAGCGGGTTATTATTTCCTGACATAATTACCATCTTCTTCAACAATATCATGCATTTCCTTGATCTAATGAATAAAAAAAAAAAGACTGTATAACGCCTGAAGTGTAGACAGTATAAACGCAATTAACTAGCAGCGGGGACCATCATTCGGTTTTTTTATACGGTTTGTTTCTGAAAGTTTCGTGAAAACAGGGAGGAAATTTAGAAATAAAAAACGATGAAGTGTTTAGATAATCGAAAAGAGCAAATCAACTTTGAACTACAATCGCCCGAGAATAGATGAGAGATAATTTGACTATTCATTCTTTTTAATCTGTTTTAATTATATCGTTCAGTGTCGTCATCATCACAATGATTATTAATAAATATTCATGACGATTGTTGAAGAAGCCAGAGTCGTTATCTTAGTAGCACACACACACACACTTCTGAATTTAAGAGAAATTAGATGAACTTGGATAAGAGGGAGGACTAGAATGAAGGATATTATACAAATAATTAAGCAGCAAAAGTGGAGATGGGCTGGTCACCTAGCAAGAAGAGACGACAATAGATGGGGAGAAAAGACTAACCGATCGGTGCCCATGGGACAGTAAACGCAGTAGGAAAAGACCAGACACAAGATGGAGGGACGAGATATAAAAGTTTGCCGGTAAGACGTGGCAGAGGTTAGCACAATCTAGGTCGTCATGGAAGGAGATGGGAAAGGCCTTTGTCCAGTAGTGGACTTATAACGGATGATGATGATGAAATGATAAGGTCTATGTTAACAAGATGATGATGATCATCATCATCATTGTCTTACATTGATCTATTCAGAGTAGTCTCCTCATCTTAGTCCTTATACAGGCCTCCACCTTACAACAGGGTTTGTTATGGCGCAGTTCGCATTATAATGCAGGTGGATGCCAAAATATTAATCTAGCTCCAAAATAGCTCATTTTAGCTCCAAAATAGCTAAATCTAGCTCTATAATAGCTAAATTGATCACAGCTCGGTTATAACGCGGTGAGCTTTCTTGGATCCCAACACCCACGTTATAACGGAGAATGCCTGTAGTTACAACATTTCAGCTGTTCTACTCTCCCACCTTCAACAGTTGACTGTCATATTCGGAAACCTGGGAATTTTGAACTAAACATTTTATTCAATCCACAGGGTTCGATTCTTATTTCTCTGTCCATCTCTTCCAAAAGTCAATTTATCCTTGTTATAATGCTTTTGGCACATTACAGCGCAATTACTGTTCCATTCCAATCAGGTTAATTATTTTTTAATTAAAAATCTTAAAGTCAACAATAAGGAGAAATATAAGAATCCAATATAAGACATAATTTTTAATTAAAAACCTTCCTTCAACAATTCATAGAAACATTGGTTTCATATTGAGGTGGATTGTTCTTTAGTTAAAAGCTTTAAAATTTAATAATAGGAATTAATAATCGTTTTTTTATATAAAGAGATTGTTTAAAATTAATTTGATTAAAATCCTTTGCTCCGCTTTGTTCACTGCATGAGCAATTCTAATTTCTGTTACCTTTCGACTGAAGATAGGAACTGACTTGACATCGAGCAGAGGCCGGGCCAAATTAAGCTAGTGCGGGGACTGTAGCATATGCTATAGAGGGGCCGCAAATTAAGAAAATGCACATAGATATTAAAACACATACATTTTTTACTTAAGTAATTAAATTTTTTTATTTGTTATGCAGCCAGATAATACAACAAATATGTCTGACACCTCAGTAATAGTATTACTTTGCTTTTATTTTGGTTCAGCAGCTATGACTTCAGTTTCAAATACCTTTGTATTTATGTATCATATATGTATCACATAAATACCACACTCCAATTAACTACTGTATTAAGCAGCCCTGTCGGCTGGGGCCTAAAATATGCCAATAACATACCCTTGCAGGGGAATAAGACCCCCACCACAAACTGGGGCCACCAGATTAATGACCCATTAAGGGTTGATATGCCGCTAAACAAATCAACTGTATTAAAAGAATAACCCCAATGAAAGTTGATAATTGGCAAAAATTGCTAACCTTAGACACTGAGTTGTTCATGAGTACTGTTGTAATAGATCAAGTACAGAATCACTAAATTGGAATTGATAGCTTTCAAGCATTTAGCGCAGAGCCCTTAAAATTGCAGGGCCCATGGTATATGCTACTTTCGCTGCATACTTAATCCTGAAAAGAGCAGAGGCTGATGAAGGTGACCTTTAATCGAGTTATAAAGTTATTTTCCTGACCATAAGAGAATCATTATATTATAACTATCAGCAATATCGAACTATCGTTAGTGCAATAACAGAAACAAACTAATATTCCTCCCCATGTAGTATCCAGGATGAGGGCAGCGGGAGTTGTGGCAAAAGTATTGTTTTTTTTGCTTCTTGATTAAGATATGAAGGTAAAAATTCATCAAGAATGCAAAATTCAATGTATGATTAAATTACCTATTTCATCCATTTGTTGAGCAATTTCCTGTCCACGAGGGAAAATTGAAAATAGATATTTTCAGCTCATAATTCATTGCATCTTCGATATCGTTTTTTTTCTATGATTACTTTTAAGTTCTTTTGTGTTTTCTTTATCAATATATAGTTTGGTAATCCTTGGTTATTGGGTTCCAAAATACGTTAACATAAAGATTGCCAAAAGTAATAACCCTTGATTGCTAAAAATGGTTAGATTTTTCATTTCCAGCTAATTTTATAGCTAAAGATTTTATGTATGCTTCAAATAAGTTTGTTGTCCTCACTATAAGATACCATTGTTCAAATGTAAGATATCATTTTTGAAATCCTAACCCTAACTCTAACCCCCTAACCCTAACCTTTTGTATGAATTTTGGAGTGTACATAACATTTTTAGAAATAAAGCTAGCTGGAAATGAAAAATTGTAAAATCTAGCCATTAAAGGGGATAACCTTGGGCAATCTCTATGCTATCATATTTTAGGACCAAATAACCAAGGATTACCTAGGTATATAGTTGAAGCAAAAGAACCAGACAACTTCTAATGAAAGATCTGTCTGTCCACACGATATCTCTGAAATTACTCAATGGAAATGTGTGGAATGGTTGGAAATGGGGTAGGGAAGAGTTGGTTAAACTTTGGGGCGGATCCAGGAATTCCTTTCGATTGAGAGATATTTTTCCGATTCATTTTTTCATACATTCATGTATACGCTAATGACTGTCAACACAATATCAAAACAAGTTCTCAATGGGTTTCAATGACATTTTGTAGGAAGATTCATAATAGGGTATGAAAGAAGTGATTAAATCTTTGGGCGGATCCATACACAATTACCTCCCCTACGTCGTAGTTATATTCCCACAGCACATAATATCGCCAAAAATTCATGTCTGTCTACATAATATCACAAAACGTTCTGTAGTGGGGGTGACACCATAAGTTATCGCCCCGTGTGACACCAATGATAAGCCCACCACTGGACCTGGCCACTGTCTGACCACAGAAAATGCAGGAAAACTAAATTTGTTTTCCTACTATCAGATGCTAGATGCATAGAACATAGATAATTTTACATGCCTAGAGCTAGGACCCCTGAGTAGAATTTTATCAATGTATACAAAGTTTCTCTTGGCCCTCTTCCATTCTCCATCCTGTTTTTGGATTCCTGATATGATTTACTTCCTGCACCCTGCCTCACATAGGCCCTCCCCAGAGTATTCAATGCAGCCTATACACAGGGGCGTAGTTGGAGATATGAGGGTCCTTGAGGGGCCTCCCCTCCAACATTTAGTGCAGTGATTCTAAACCTAGGGGCCATAGATCCCTGAGTGTCCACAAAGTTATTTCTAGGAGTTTGTGAGTAAGCCTGGGAAATTATTAAAGGCAGTGACATAGTATTATGTGATATTCATGAATTATAAGACACTGGTTTCTCATATGCTGAACTTGAAGCATCCATATCATAAATGATACTCTTCAAAGAAGCAATAAATGTACTTTTTAGTGAGGTTTCAATTTGCAATGCAATTTCATGCTAAATTGATCCCTTAGTTTGTTTCAGACTTTTTTTAGTGATCCCTGGTCAACAAAAGTCGAGAGAAGTAACTTATTCATCGATGAGCCTTTTTCCAATTTTTTAAATGATCACCCCCAACACTGCCAAAAGACATTGGTCGCATAACGGTTTTTATTGAGTGACTAACCAGGCGTGTATCATGTGATATTCATGAATTATGAGAAATTGGTTTCTTATATGCTGAACTTGAGTCAGCCATATCATAAATGCTACTCTTCAAAGAAGCAATAGATTTACTTGTATGTTTTAGTGGGGTTTCAATTTGCAATGCAAATTCATGCTAAATTGATTCCTAATGTGTTTCACATTTGCTTTTTGAAAATTCAGACTTTTCTAGTGATCACTGCCCAACAAAAAATAACTTATTCATCGATCACCCCTTTTTCCAATGTTTTAATTGATCAACCCCAACACTGCCAAATGACATTGGTCACATGATGGTTTCTATTGAGTGACTAACCAGACATCTATCATGTGATATTCATGAATTATGAGACACTGGTCTCTCATATGCTGAACTTGAGTCAGCCGCATCATAAATGCTACTCTTCAAAGAACCAATAAATTTACTCGTGGAATTATAGTAGCTGCTATTATTATTATTATTATTATTATTATTATATATTAGTAAACACAAAAATGTTGTTGGATACAGTGAAAAAACGAGGCCACAGTTGAGTGTAATAACAGGTTAGAAGTAGGCGTAAGTGGTCAGGCATGTGGAGGGTAGCGTAGACGAGGGTGCGGGAGGACAAAGTTGCATACAGCTCTCTGTGTGTGATTTCATCCTTTTGGGAAAAAGCAGCGATAATCAAATAAAGGAAATCAATGATGGATATTTCTGCAAATGTTCAGCAAAATAGAAATTACAGACATTCAGCAAAGATAATAACAGAAAAAAAACAAAGAAATGAATAAAAAAAATCTGCAACGAAAAAGAAGACAAAAAGATATCTAAAGAAAGTAAAAATGAAAAGGTACAAAAATAGACGACAAAAAATAAAGAAAAGAGAAAAAAGAAAGACAGTATGGAAGAATTATTGTGTTGTAAATGGATTATGTTGAAAAGGGCCGTTGGGGGTCAAAGACTACAAGAGTTTCTGCTCTCAGAATCTCCAAAGAGAAGCATCAGGCTGGGTACCTCAGGGGACAATTATGATATGGTTTTCCCCCAGTTTTGAGGAAATCAATTTCCTTTGTATTTCTCGGATAAAAAAAACTGGATGAAAAGACGAGAAAAAAGCAAAGAAAAATGACACAAGTCTGATTTAGTTTGATTCTTACGAGCATCTTTTCGTGTATTCATGATTGGCTTTTCGCATGTTAAACAAATTACACGGGAACACGTCTCTTCTATCGGGTACAAATGTTTTGTTCAGCTCTAAACACAATGCTCAATTTCGATTTCCCATCGTCCAATTCTAACCAGGCACAATTGAGACGTGGACCCAGGGGAGGAAAGGGGGGTGGAGTTCCAGGGGGCTTCAGACTCCACCCCCTTCTCTCGGACAAAGTACAATTATACCCAGGAAACTGTCTCTAACAGGCAATATCATTTTCAAAGGTAGATCTTCAGTGCAGAATATTGTATACAAAGGTTTTCTATTCCGTATTAGCTAAGATCTTACTTTACACTGTTTATTTTTGATATCAAAAGCTTTGATTACAGGTTATTTGTCAAAGTTATTCCTTACATACATGTTCTGTCTTTTTAATCTTGGAGTAACATCTGACAATCCTCAGTAGGTCTCTTAATAATTTGTGAGAGCTATTATCCTCACCTTTCTTTACAGTG
>VCCN01001378.1:2623257-2641204 GCA_006491835.1 Architeuthis dux | reverse complement strand
ATGACGTTGGAAGCATCCGATGAATTACAAAACATGCTAACCTTCTAAATAGGGAAAGTAAAAAAGTAGGCTTAGTAGGATGAACAGAACAAAGACAAAAGTACCCAAAAAGGTAATAACGATAGAATATGAGATTCTAGAAGAGGTCGATGAATACATCTCAGGTAATATAACTAGAGAAAGACCATGACTGCGAAATAAAACGACACATAAAGATAGGTTGGAAAGCATTTGGTATGAATAGAGCCATTCTGAAGAGCACCTTGCCAATGTGCCTAAAGCATAAAGTATACAATGGCTGCATAATACCAGCCATGACTTATGGATGAAAAACATGGAAATTAACCAAACAAGCTGTAAAACCAGCTCAGAATAGCACAGAGCTCTGGAAAGAGCAATGCTAGGGATAACTCTAAGAGATAGAAAAAGATCAACACGGATCAGAGGAGGGACTAGAGTGAAGGATATTATACAACTAATTAAGAAGCAAAAATGGAGATGGGCTGGCAACCTAGCAAGAAGAGATGACAATAGATGGGGGAAAAGACTAACTGATTGGTACCCATGTGACAGTAAACGAAGTAGGAAAAGACCAGATAAAAGATGGAGGGACGAGATAGAAAAGTTTGCCATTAAGACTTGGCAGAGGATAGCAAAAAATAGGTTGTCATAGAAGGAGATGGGAAAGGCCTTTGTCCAGCAAAAACGGCTGATGATGATGTAGCAGACTTCCCCCAGCTCTAACCGTTTATAGTAGAAACTTGAAATTCTTCACACACACACTCCCCTCAATGAGGGAAAATGCTTTTTTTTTGTTTTTTTTGAAAATTCCTCCCTAAATAGGTTTTTAAAGGGGTGTTTAATATGCAATGTAAGTTTATGCTAAATTGGTCACTAGTTTGTACCCACTTGTTTTTTGAAAATTCAAACCTTTTTTAGTGATCACAACCCAACAAAAGGCAAGAGAATTAACTTATTCATTGGTCACCCCTTTTTCCAACTTTTTAATTGGTCACCCCAACACAGCATATATGGGCAGCAGTGATTCCTAATTTCCCTTGGAATGCTAGTTATAATTTACATTATATTGTCAGTTTGGCTGAATACAATATTTATATTTCAAATGAGATCTGATTGATTGGCGTAGTGGAACAATGTTGAACAAGTGGTTACCAGGTTTGCAACTCTGTTTCCCAAAATATGAATATGTTGACATCCAAAGATGAGTATAACACTATGAAAAAATATTTTTGGCAACTGAGTTTCAATGCTGTAGAGTTTGGTCATAAATAATACCTGGTAATATCCCCAAACCGAACCTTACCATATACCTAATTCCCAAAACCAAGGCTTACCATATATATAATGGTTGCTGTTATGTAAAATATTTGAATACAAGTCTCTCATTTCTAGTGGAACATTACACAATTAAAATGGATATTATCAGGTATTATGTATAACCAAACTCTACAGCATTGAAACTATGTTGCCAAAAATATGAATATGTTGCCGTCCAAAAATGAATAGACACCTACGAAAAAATATTTTCGCAACAGAGTTTCAAGTCTGTAGAGTTTGGTCATAAATAATTCCTAATAATATCTCTTTTGATTGTGTAATGTTTCACTAGAAATAATAAAATCCTGCTATGTTTGGTTTAGAAGACAATTAACATTCTATTAAAAAGTGGTAGGGGTCTATTTATTTATGGGCGATACGGTATATCTTGAAATGTGGCTACATCATTAAACCAGCAATAGCATTTAAATTCTCCTAATATCTTTCATTCTTTTTCTTCTTCCTCCCAACCCTTGCAATGTAATGAACATGAGTAAGAATGGAAGAGGTAGCTTATGCTCGAATGGGACCCAGATAGGAGAAACCTATCAACTAGGCTATCTGACAAATTAATCACCTAAAAAGAAATTAATTTTCATTTGGAGAATGTATCATTTAGACTTTGTTTAGTTTCAATGCTGTAGTGTTTGGTCATCAATAATACCTGATAATATCCGATAATATCATGTTTAGTTTAGAAGAGAATTAACTTTCTATTAAAAAGTGGTCAGGGAGTACTTATTTATGGGCAATACTGTAGTTAATCTCAAACGGTATGCAACAGAGAGTTTAATTTACAAGTGGAAACACTCCAACAAAATAGAAACATTCCCATCTCTAATTTTATTAGAAGTTGGTGGAAAATGTTGAGGCAATAAAATTTAGGAAAAAAAAGAAAGATAATGATGATGATGATGATGATAACTTAAAGGCAATCATAAATGCCACTTAGGTTGTTTACTGCCTTTTTCCTGATCAATATGTCTCAGGTAGTAGGAGTGTCACTCATCGGGCCAGCCTAAGAAAAGAATAAATGGAAATATGTACATATGAAAAAAGAATATTAGACAAAATATAAGTGAAAAGTTAAAAAGAAAAAGAAATCATCTAATAGACAGGCAGGTGTGAGATGACAGCCACAGACAGACGACCATAAGAGTTTTATGGAATGTTACCAAAAGTTTGTTTTGTGCTTTGTATAATAAGATAGCCAAGTTTATGATGCTGTCAGTTTAGTTGAAACAACCTGATAACTCTCACTTTTTTCTGCTTCTATAATAGTACACATCATCTATAATAGTAGACAGATCCTTTACAAATTTCCCATAAAGAAAATTCTGTTGAATTTTTCTGTCAAGTAAATGAATGCTAAACAAATTCATTAAAGTTTCATGACTGCCTAAAAAATACATAAACTCTCTCCCTGATTTCAAAATTACAAATTTCTCAAATTCAGTTGAATTTTTCTGATCGGCTCATATGCAAGTAAATAGAAAATGATGTTGTTTTGAATTTGTTTAGCATTCACGTAAATGAATGGTAAACAAATTCATTAAAATTTCTTTAATAAAAGATCAGTTCATATGCAAGTAAATAGAAAATTTTGTTTAGCATTCAAGTAAATGAATGCTAAACAAATTCATTAAAGTTTCTTGACTGCATAAAAAGTAAAACAGGATAAAAATAAACTCTTCCCCTGATTTCAAAATTACAAATTTCTCAAATTCAGTTGAATTTTTCTCATCAGTCCAAATGCAAGTAAATGAATGCTAAACAAATTCATTAAAGTTTCTTTAATAAAAGATCAGTTCATATGCAAGTAATTAGAAAATGTTGTTATTTTGAATTTGTTTAGCATTCAAGTAAATGAATGCTAAACAAATTCATCAAAGTTTCTTGACTGCTTAAAAAGTAAAACAGGGTGAGCATAAACTTTTTCTTTGATTTCAAAAATAAGGATGCCATTTTGATACTAGTGATGGCAGCGCCACCTGTACAGGAACAAAAAACAAATATTCTAATAATTGGCCCACGTAAGGCCACAACAGCTATGATTCTATCTAACATAATTTTTAAGAAATAATTGTACATATGAGGAAAGGATTATGAACTTTATGCTGACCCTGTAGATTTATGAATTTAGGGTTCTCTAATCTACAAAACTGTTATGGTTAAACCTGCAGCATTTGTTCCACAGAAGCATTGTGGAGGGGCAATTTGAAAATGCCCTCCAAGCCCCTAATGGAAGGGGGCCCCCAAAAGCTTTATAAATAGTAGTTCACCTCTTGCATTTCTACTGAAAAAATTCATTAAATGTTAGAGGGAGCCCCCTCGAAGAGCCAAGACCCCCAGCCCCCAAATCTCTACCTATGCCTCTGGGTCAGTAGCACATTATAAAGCACATGAATAGCATTAGAATATCTTCAATTGAATTCACTCATTGATTGACATCACCAGGAAAGATGCATTATTCATCTATCAGAGAACAGAGCCTAAGGTTTCATGATACAACAAACCATAGCAGAAATAGTTCTCTACGAAATTATGATATATCATATGATATTATGTATTATGTAATACATAATTATATATCATTACTATTTTGTAGTACGGCCCTGTCGGCTGGGGCCTAGAATATGCTGACTGTATCCGCTGCAGAGGGGTAAGATCCCCCAAACAGGCACCACCAAAGTCCCAAGATTCTATTTTATAAAAAATAACCGTTTACCAAAGTTGCAAGACTAATTAAAAAAAAAAGAAAAAAACCTTTGACCAAAGTTGCAAGACTGAAATTTAAAAAAAAAGAAATAACCGTTTACCAAGGTTGCAAGACACTATTTTTTTGATTTTAAACTGATGTCTGCATTAAATAACACATCAAAACAAATCAATCAATCAATCATATTTTGTATCAAATCAAATTGTATCTATTTTTTACATTCACATACAGATATTCATTCCTGTAGATTGAATTTTTCTTTTTTTTAAAGGAAATAAGTAATTTCTTTATCATAATCTAATATTCAGTATGGTTAGAGGCTTCTTTAACTCTGGCACTCCTTTTTTTTCCCAATAAATATCAGGGAATGCTTCAACTTCTCTGAATGTTTTTGATATTTTTAACTCTTAAATTCATATGAAAAATTCAAATCCTTAATGAAGGGGGATAACTTCTGATGAATGTTACTTGCAATATTATGTAATTTTGTTCTTTTTTAGAAACTGTCAACCAAAACTGCCAACATAGGTTTCTACAGTTTTCAAGTTGGTTTGGTGGGCAATCTGGCTGGCTATGTATGAATGACGCGAACAGGCCTCACCAATGGAGCTAGAGAGCTGAGAATTTTAAACATTTATTCTTTATTATGTCTAGAAAAAATAGGTTTTTAGTTGGGGTTCAATTTGCAATGTAAGTTTATGCTAAATTGAATCCCAGTTTGTATTCACACGTGCTGCCAAAAGATGTTAGTCACATGACGATTTCTATTGAGTGACTAACCTTTATTATGTTTATCTTTATTATCAATTATCACCAAAATATTCAATCTTGCTATTATCAGAATTCAAACCATTTTTATCTACAAAAATGCCAATATTAATCTCTTCAACAGCAGTGTAGCTATGCAGTCTTTGAGCTGGGATGTTAGTGTAGTATCTGTTCCTTTGTCATGTTTTCGTCTTTGGGCAAGACACAGCACAAACATGGTGAGCGTAGTCCTATGTATTCCCACCCTAGGCTAGCACCTCCCTCCATTGCACTATGGGGGCGGGGGTTCAGGAGTAGTCTTGACAGCTTCATTGCATTGTTCAAAGAGATTGGATAATTTTTGTCCTTGCCCACATATACGTTTGTGTCACATTAGGCCCCTACTGGGGGTGGGGGGCAGTTAAATATCATATTTGCACACAAGGAAAACTGTTTTTATGTTCTGGTGGCAACAGTTTTAAAACAGAATTCTGGGATGTGTTAGAAAAAATAAACCAAAATTGTCAACATAAGTGTTTCTGGCTGGCTGGCAGGCTATCTATGCAAGTATGTAGGTATGCATCACATGTATAGGCCAACCTAATGGAGCTAGAGGGATGAAAATTTAAACATTCCCTCCTTATTATGTCTAGAAAAAACTACTTTAAAAAAAAAATTCTCCCCTAAAATGACATTGAGGAGGAGTTCAATTTAAAATGTAAGCTCATGCTAAATTGGTCCCTTAGTTTCTGTCCTGCATGTGTTCACACTTATTTTTTTGAAAATTCTGACTTTTTAGTGATTCAACAAAAGGTGAGAGAAGAAACTAATTCATTGATCACTGCTTTCTCTAATTTTTTAATTGATCACCCCCAACATGGCATGTTGCCAAAAGAGTTCAATTTACAATGTAATTTCATGTGAAATTGATCCCTTAATTTATGTTCAGCAGCATTCCTGCTTATTTTTAAAAAATTTGGATTTTTTTTATTGATCACCGCCCAACAAAAGGCGAGAGAAGTAATTTATTCATTGATCACTCCTTTTCCTAATTTTTTAATTGATCACCCCCAACTCAACATGCTGCCAAAAGACATTGGTCACATGACGGTTTCTATTGAGTGACTAAACAGACCTGTTTTTTTGGGGTTTTTTTGACCACTGGAAACTAATCTAGATTTATCATCAAGCCACTAAAAGCCGAGTAAATTATATAGAATTGCTGCCATTTTTCAGTAAAGTTTATAGAATAGTCTACAAGTTTAGCAGTTTAGTGAAACACACACACACTCTATCTCACATGTTTAAGGAGGGTTCTGAGAATTAATTACAAATTTTGGGGCAATTCTCCAATATTTCCAGCCAGATAAGGAATATATTCCTCATTAAAACTGTCACTATATCATCAGGAATCAGAGAGAGAGGCCATGTTGGAATGGAATCCAACTATATAAGTTGGATAGGAACTAAACCAAGATATTTAGTCCTTCTAAACCAGTTTCTGATCTAGTTCTTCCGATCATCGTGGCCCAGTGGTACAGTGTGCCCTACCCCCTCCCCCGTCTGGTTGGTTGTGGTTACAATCCATGGTTGAGTCATACCATAGTCTTTAACCCATAAGAACCCAGATCCATTTCTACTTGAAGGAACATTATATGGGATTCTGGGTAGGAAAATTGACACACAGTCACGTGACTGCACCAGGATGTTCATTTGATGTCCCTTAGTATACTTCATGAGTTAAAATCAAGGATAAAATATAATATTTTATAACAGACTGTCCAGATCAATTAAATTGTATGTGACACATGTGAAGATGGTAATGCCTCTCTGCTAATCACTAAGAGTAGGATTGAGGAAGCCTTAAGAGGAATGGGCTTCATCAAGCTATCTTTTAACGATTCAGTACTGGAGATGGAAAGCCCTGTACTGGATTACGGGACCAAAGATCTAGTTCCTGGTGCTCAGTATATCTGATTGCTATTGGAATCTGTATTACTATGTATATATATATATATGCTTAATATTAATAAACAGGCCAAAGCATGCTACCAAACAGCCCCCATTAACGAGCCCCAGAAATGAGGGCCTGGATGCATGAGCTGGGAAGGCCTCTTTTTCTCTCTTCTTTTTCTAAACACAGCTAAATATAATTTGAACCAAACGTGTTTAACTAACACAGCTAAACAGAAAATAACAAATTAACAAACAACCAACACACAAACAAACATAACAAAGATGTAACACCAGTGACGTAACACTGTTTATTGGCCATAATTTCAGTCAAGTGAGAGATTTAGTTCATTTTCCAAACAGCAGATCTTAATAAATTATCCACAATTTATTATGTCATAGTTTAAAGCAACTGCATTGACCAAATCTATCTGTATAATGAACAGTGTGACTTTTGCTCTTTGTTTCTTTGTTTCTTTGTGAAAATAGACTGAAATAATAACAAATGCATTTCTGTCTATCTGTTCATATCCCTGTTTGACTGGGGGCCCTAGAACTCGAGAAAATCTCTTAAAGGGGTTGTGGCCAAAAATAGTTTGGGAATGGCTGATCTAGAGTATTGATCAGTTTGTGTTTCAATTATCATATTTGAACTAGATTCTTTTGGATTGGTGAAGAAAGGGTTAAGGAAAATCAATACTAATAGCAATCCCAGCAGTTTACATATTTGTTGGAACCGTTCTTCAAGTGTTCCCAGAAGGCTAGCTTGTTTTGAGCATCAGAAATCATGTCAGCTCTCGTTTTCCTCATTTACATAAAGATTTTAATCTCCTGAAATGGTAACAAAAAACTTTTTAAAAGATCTTAAAAAGGAGATCTAGAAGCTGTTATGTCAGGCTGAATATTGCAAGATAATGTTCTTTGGGCAAAGTGGAGATTTTACATAAACAACTGATACACCTCGAATAGATAATGTTAATCTTTGAGTAAAAGAAACAAAAATAACTGATTCACCTCGGAAAGATAATGTTAATTCCTTTGTAAAAAACAAAAAGAAAAAAGCAATAGACAGAAGATATTCACTGAAGATCTGTGCATAACATCTTTCTCAAAATCTTACAGAATTTTGGTCTACAATATTGCAAATTGGAAAGTAGAAAATTCTAATGCATTCCAGAAACTCTAAAAGGTTTGTTGTTGAGTGATCCTTGCCAAAAGAGTCGCACAAACCATTTTGAGAAAGAAGTCAGGTATTCTATGAGGTGTTCTACAACAGAATGGAAAACTCTTTTGAAATATGGAGTATAGACAGCATGAATATATACTTGACTAGCATTCCAAGGGAAATTATGAATCACTGCCACCCATATATGTGATGTTGGGGATGATCAATTAAAAAGTTTGGCACTACAGAATGTCTGAATTTTCAAAAAACAAGGGGGCACAAACCAGTGACCAATTTAGCATTAGCTTACATTGAAAATTGAACCCTTCACTAAAACCCTATTTTGGAGGGGAATTTTCCCTACTCAGTGAGGGGAGTATATGTACAAAATTTCAAGTTTCTACTATGAACGGTTAGGGCTGGGCAAAGTCCAACTATGTATATAGATTAAATTGAACCCCCTCTAAAACCCTATTTAGTGGGGGTATTTTCAAAAAACAAAAAAAAACATTTTCCCTACTCATTAAGGGGAGTGTATGTGCAAAATTTCAAGTTTCTACTATGAACTGTTAAGTCTGGGCGAAGTCCGGATAGATAGATACATATAAATGTGTGAACACATGAATAACATAAACCCATTTTGGGTATCAGTGATTAATAAGTTAATTTTGGGTGGGGTGGGGTGTGGCCTTCAGAACCCCCAATAATTTGCTAATATGTGTTCCTTATTTTATCGAAAAATGCTACAAAAAGCTAGCTTTAAGATCACAGAAAGAGTAAATAAACCAATTATCCCCACCAATTATTTTTTGCTAGTTCATAGTTGTATAATAGACCTATCCTGAGTCTCGATTTCAATTTGATAAAACAAAGGAAAAAAACCTTGACCTCTAGTTATATTTGATTCCCAAAGTGCATGGTTGTTTTAGAAATACACTTTTTGTGATTTTTGAATCGAAGAGTCATTGCTCAAGAGAAAGTAAAACTAAAAGAAATTGCTGTAAATGAATATAAAAAAATCAGTTATAATTTTTCAGTCAATATGATTAATAGATGAAAAAGTCTGTGGATGACTTGAAAAATACATTGATTTCTGACAGATTTTGAAGCTCTATTTTCAAAAATTCCCTAAGCAGCCTTTTGTTCATAATTATCTTCCTCAGTTAGATATCTGAATATCATCATATATCCATCAATTAAATAGTGCACTTTTTACAATAGGGGTGTTTTCCAGCGATCTAAAGGACATGGTCTAAAAAACTTTGCTTGCAGCCCCACCCAATATGAATTTAGTTCTGACAGCCCTGTTGTCTCCTTGTTATCTCTGGTCACACAAAGTAATAAAATAACTTCTCGGTTACTTGAACCATAACTCAGTTCACTTCTGTTTACTGGTGGTGTAATAGTGCCATGTGGGAATTTCTGAGTTGACTAATGAAACCAATTGGACATGCTAGGGGGACCTTCAGTGAGTAAGAATATCTAGGTAGACATATTTTCTATAGTTTTGAGAAGGGTCATTAATATTCAAATGGTTCTTCGGACGATTGAACTCCTTCTAGTTATTTGTGTTGTAAATACAACATTTTGGCCGATCCATTCTTCGGCCTTCTTCAGGTGTAAAATCTGAGCGTGATGGTTTAAACAGAAATTATGTTTAAAGGGGGGTACCCCTTATAGCGCATGGCCTGGATGTTTCAAGATTATTGACAGAGAACATTGTTGGAAGCAGAGAAAAATCAAAGAGGCAGCTCGCATCAAAATGTTGACTAAATGCATTAGCCAGACAAGTGCAGATTTCAACCCAATGTGGCTTCCACTTCTCAACAAATCTAAACCCGACAGGACAAAGACACAGAAACACCCGGGCCATGCATTATAAGGGCTACCCCCCTTTAAACATAATTTCTGTTTAACCGATCACACTCAGATTTTACACCTGAAGAAGGCTGAAGAATGGATCGGCCGAAATGTTGTGTTTACAATACAAATAACAAGGAGTTCAATCGTCTGAAGAACCATTTGAATACCTAGGTAGACATTCTAGATCAGTTGCAAACAAATTTTGAACAGGGGTTTCATTCGACTCAGCCAGATCTTCAAGTCGCAGCTGAAAGTGGGAAGGTTGGTAATGTCGAAATATAGCAAGACAATGCAAAAAATAGGTGATATAAGAATTCGATTCATTTGCAGTTTTTTAAAACTGCCTGACCAAAATACAAAGACAACAAAGCAAATTACTGTTTGCTACATTTATCCCTCGCTCTCTTTCTCCCATCTCCTGTGATCTCCTTTCATCCTCCTGGCCCTTCATCAACTGCTGCTCATCTTAGTAGCAGTCACATTGTCCAAGATATTCCACATCAACGGTCAGTGGCTAACTGCCTTAAACTAACTGAAACTCCAAATTCAAAACTTTCCTTTGTCTCTTCCCAGCCAATTAATGTATAGTTTGGTTATCGCTTATGACCCAGATTCTTGGGACTTTTCAAGCCCAAATTTACTTTGCTGACCTACTAGCGTGTTCGTACTATTCTCCACAAAATGCTTACTTACCCACCACATCACCCTGCTACACCTCGAGCATTTTCAATTTGTTTCATTAGTCAACTCCAAATTTCCTACAGTGCTCTATTACCAAGATTAATATGGTTTCGCAACCTTTTGCTCCAAGAATGAAGCTCTCTTCCAAATGTACTTCTTGCAAAAATTAGACTTATGCTCCAGGCGAGACTTGGCACTCTGCTGAATAAGAGGTGGAAGGAGGTCATGTCACAGTAGTAGTGGGAGTACACAGCAACAACCATATTACAGGAATACCTTGAGTAGTACGGTTTTTATGTAGTACGGTTATGGTATTTCTGACACAAATTAATGTAACCAAGTATAAGCTGCTTTTATGTTTATGGTATTTTATGTTTATAGTATTTCTGACACAAATTAATATAACTAAGTATAAGCTGAAAACAAAAACACATTAAATTATAATAAGACCTTGAACAGTGCGGTTTTGATTAGTGTGGGTTTTGATGTAGTACAGTTAAGGTATTGCTGTACAAATTAATGTAACTAAGTATGAGCTGAAAACAAAAACACATTAAATTATAATGAGACTTGAACAGTACAGTTTTGAATGGTGGGGAAAATTTTGTAACAAATTAATAACTCTAATCAAGGTATACCAGTATATCCAAAAGATATTTAAAAAAAATCTTTTACTTACTATTTTCGAATACACATAGATGAACTGTAAGGAAAAAGAAATTCAAGACAGTCTGGGCTATTAGGTATATGCAGTCCAATGTTCATTTTGATATACATAACTAGATCTAAAGATATACTAAATTAGATTTTTACCAATCATCGTACGGCTTCACAATTCTAGAATAGCTTCTTCAAATTCACGATAAGGCAGAGTCAGTCAAACCTTCAGCGAGTAATTTGTGATAAATTGCAGAGTGTTTAAACTTCTGTGTACAACATACAAGGTTTCTATCTCCCAAGTGGATAAGATCAGCCGAGGAGAGCCGCATTTTGGATTAGTATTCAACTGGCTGTGAATGTTGAGAATAAAGCTGACAGAAAATAAAATAACAGTAAGTGAATGACATATTACAAAAATGATCCATTACGTAACACAGAGGCACCAACACAATTACATCATCCTTTAATAACCAGTTTCAGTTCTGGTGAATTTTTTCTTTGAATGACTTGTTTCTGGATAAGATGTTATTGCCAAACTCCAGTCCATTGGAGTTGACTTTATTTCCCCCGCATAACAAGAACAACAAGAACTAACAACAACAATCCTCACCTAATTCAGGGGAGTAAACTCTTCACTGTTTGTCTATCATGTCAGGTTAAACCAATTGATATATAAAATTACCATTTTGTTACCGTGATTTGAAATCACAACCAAGTAATTGCTAGGCAACTCTCCTACCAACTGAGCTAAACTGACATGTCTTATATATTTACAAATTTGTTTATTATATATATCATACAAAAGTTAGAGTAACCATCTTCGGTCAGAATAGAAGTAGGAGTTTGACCCTGCAGCAGCCCAGCTTGCTTTATTATGCACTGATTTACTTGGACTAGTGTTCTCATCTTGGTTGTTATTTTTGGCCCAACATGTCTGTCAGGAATTTTCGAAACTCTTCATTCAATCCACTGCGGTAGATTGTTCTTGTGCTAGAGGATATCTCATATCAGTTACCATTGTCAAACACCAGGACAAAGTAACAAGAACAATCCTCACCAAAAATAGGTGAGTAAACCAATATGTAAACTCCCCATTCCCCTACCATTGATTTGAACTTATGATCTTGTGATTGCTAGCCTGGTGTGGTACCACCGGCGCTAAACTGACAAGTCTTATATACCTCCAAAATTTATAGTAGAATTACGCAAGGAAGTAGAAGTGGGAGCAGAGTTTGACTCTGGGCAAGGCTTGTTCTAGATATAATTTGAAGCAATTCTAGATATGAATCAAAAAAAAAATAAGGTGGCATTTGGAGGAATGGGGTTCAGGTGATCCCAATTTTTCTTTATAAATCTTCTAGTGGGCTTTAATTAAGGTTGCATGCCAAATTTCAGCCTCCTCAGTAGCCTTGAAGGGATCTAATTTTGTTGAGGGTCATTCTTGTTGTCATTGTCATTGTCATTACCAGGGGAAAATAAAGTCAACTGCAGAGTAGGAGTTTGACAAAAACTAACACAAGAGGGGCCCCATTATTTATATATATATATCAGCAGACAGTTGTGTAGAATGTCTAAAATTAGACTCAGATAAAAGATAACATCTGTCATTTAGGACATTTTCGCTGAAATGACATTGTGTTTTAACAATTTATAAGGCAGCCATCAATGAAACTTATATCTACAACACGGCTACAAAACTATGTAAAATATTCCAATAAAAAGTTTTACTGATTCAGCATGTCAAGTAAAGGTCACATCAAATGTATAAGTTCTGTTTTGAGTTTTGAAATGGAGGGGTACGTGAAAGGCTACAGGGTTTACCTACTTCTCAATTTGAATGTTTTTTTGCATTTTCAATGTCTACAAATGGAGACATTACCGTATACCTAATTCCCAAAACCAAGTCTTACCATATACCTAATTCCCAAAACCAAGCCTTACCATATACCTAATTCCCAAAACTCAACCTTACCATATACCTAATTCCCAAAACCCAGCCTTACCCTATACCTAATTCCAAAAACCCAGTCTTACCCTATACCTAATTCACAAAACTCAGCCGTACCATATACCTAATTCCCAAAACCCAGCCGTACCATATACCTAATTCCAAAAACCAAGCCTTACCATATACCTAATATCCCAAACCAAGCTTTACCATATAACTAAATCCCAAAGCTAATCCTTACCGTTGGGAACAGTCAATTGTCTCTCTCCCACTTTCATTCTCTGCCACGACACAATGTATTTTATGAGATAAAAATATATCCTCATATTTTTATATGATATTTTGTATGCCATCATTTTTAAAAATAGAAAACTCACCTTTTAATGTCAGAGAACCGATGCTTTATCAGTTGAGCAATGATCCTCAAATCATTACAATAAATTTATTTTTTCCTTCCATATCGATCAATAAGTGGATGCCTTTTCTCTGACTTCAAAGAGCTTTTTTGGCTTCATTTGATTAGCAGTGCCAATCTTTGCTCGACCATCAGCCTGTGGTGAAACAATAAATTAATGTTCCATAAAGTCAGAGTCAAATCAATGGCAACAAAGATTATTTCCAAAACATTTCTCTCTAAACTCATTCAAAACATCCCTGGTCTCTTTTGGTACAAAACCATTTAGCCTTTCTGATAGAAAAGAACACAAAAAAGTTCATGGAAATATCTTAAAAGTCATAGACTAAAAAAAGAATTTAGTTTTCAACCGAAATAATTTGGAGTTTCTAACAATAAAATCCACAAAGAAGAGGAATTAGATTTTTGAATCTGATTCATGAGTCTATTTGTCAAGAATTAGAACATGATCATGTGATCTACAGTTGAATCTCTAAAACAACCACTGAAAGACAGGAATAACACCATGTAATGCAATCTTTGTTCCTTGGTAGTGAGGGTTATTTTCTAATTGCTTATGTGTAAAAAGTATAGAAAATGACTATTGCTTTTTATTTGCTTTTGTTACCAGGACAATGATATTCATATGTAATTGTTTTTCTTACTTTCCTGGGTAGTGAGTGTTATTTTCTAATTGCTTATGTGTAAAAAGTATAGAAAATGACTATTATTCCCTTCAAACTTTGCTTTTGTGAACAGGACAGTGATATTCATATGTAATTGTTTTTCTTACTTTATGTGATTAGAAATGTGCAAATTTGCCTGCTTTCAAATTATCATTGTCCTGGTCTCGTGAGCAAAGTTTGGATGAAATAATTGACAGTTTCTATACTTTTTACACATAACCAATCAGAAAATAACACTTATTACCCAGGAATGAATAAAAGATTTTTAAATGTTGCACAATGTAATGTATTCGTTTTGCAAGATGTACCATAGTGATGGGGTGCATAAATGAAAATAGTTGGATAGATAAACGAAAAGAAAATATCAGAAGTTCAAAATATACAGATTGACACTAACTAAAACAATCGACTTGACACTTTTGTAAACATCAAAGGGTAACTCAGAAGAAAAGGAAATATGATTCCAAACATCGACAGAAAATAAATAAAAATAGAAATCTGTTTAATAAACGAGCACAGGGGAATTCAAAATAGCCAAAATTCAAAATAGCCAAAACTCAAAATATACAGAATTAACAAGATGAATTAATACAACTTTGTGTTTGACAAAACCTCTGTAGAATTACGAATAAACAAAGTATATTCTTCTACAAAAAAAATCGTCTTGTCTTGATCTTTCGTTACGTTCCAGACCAATTCTTTCCAGAGACACATTGTGCGCCCTGACACAATCCACAATGAGGAGTGACAAAACCAACCAACTGTCATTGAACGTTTGTCGCCAACTTTCCAAGAGGGTGAAAACATTACAAAGCCAGCAATAAAGAATTTGATCAATTCCTAGTACACTCTAAATATAGCCTGCGTAAAATCAAAATTGTTCAACAAAAATCTAAATTTCCATTCCAAGTGGAAGGTAGACAGGTCGGGTTAGTCACTCAATAGAAATCGTCATGTGAACAGCATCTTTAGGCAGCATGCCATGTTGGGGGTGATCAATTGAAAAATTAGAAAAAGGGGGTGATCAATGAATAAGTTACTTCTCTCGCCTTTTGTTGCATGGTGACCACTAAAAAAGGTCTGATTTGCAAAAAATAAGCATGAATGCTGCCAGACACAAACTAAAGGACAAATTTAGCATCAAATTACATGGTAAATTGAACCAACAAAAATACTTATTTTAGGGAGGAATTTTCAAAAAATAAAAAACTTTTTTCTAGATATAATAAGCAGTAAATACTTAGATTTTCAGCCCTCTAGCTCCATTGGTGCGGCCTGTACATGCAATACATAGATAGCCAGTTACTTCTCTCACCTTTTATTGGGAAGTGATTACTATAAAGTCTAAATTTTCATAAAACAAGCATGAACGCTCCGAAACACAAACTAAGAGACCAATGTAGCATTAACATAAATTATGAATTGAACCTCCCCATAAAACTTATTGGGGCGGGGGGATTTTCAAAAAACAAAATAAACTGTTTTTTCTAGACATAATAAGGAGTAAATGTTGAAATCTTCAGCCCTCTTGCTCCATTGGTGCGGCCTGTATGCATCATACATACATACACAGCCAGACCGGCTTAAAAACTCAAGAAACCTATGTTGACAGTTTTGGTGACAGTATCTAAAAAGAAAGTTGTAATGTATTGGTTTTGCAAGCCAACAATAATGAATTTGATCAATTCTCGGTACACTCTAAATATAGCCTGTGTAAAATTAAAGTTTGTTCAACAAAAATCTAAATTTCCATTCCAAGTGAAAGGTAGATAAGACCCATCAATACTATCTTGCAATTTACTCAGGACACAGGAATTGCATCGAATTCCACCAAAAAATTATTTATAGGACAATGGCTATAAAATACACACATTTTGGTTTTAAAATGGAAAGACTTACAGAATCTGTCTCTGGATATAAAAAATAGCATCCATCAAACAATATAGTCTTCCTTCAAAAATGTCATTCTCTATAAGTAAATTTGTATAAATAAATGTGAACAATGTATAAGTGAGACATCAGATAATGTATTTGGTTGTGTATGAAAATGATAAGTCATTTTTAAATACTGGTTATAAAAACTGATGTCAAAAGTGAGGATGAAATAGCGTCATGGTTAGAACCTGGGAGACATGTAACGAAATTGCACTCTGTGTTCATGTGTATGTGACAAAAGAGCCCATATCGTATTACCGGGGCTAAGAATGTGTGTTAAACTGCATACGTGACAAACTGGACAGATCATATTACTGGGGGCCATTAAAAGGGGCCCAGATTTGAAAATAGAAGGGAGTTGAGATCTGAAGCGGTTAGCAACAGGTCGCACAAAGAGGCCCCCTCCCTGTCGGGTTAGGGAAGTGAGAGCCTGTTAGAAGCAGTTTTAGATTTTAATCCAGCAGCGACAGGTCGGAAGAGGAGGAACCCTTGATTTGGCTCTTTTACCTGGATGGGTGGAATGAGGAGGAGGAACAACCCTTGATCTTCTTAGCAGTATCTCAGAAAAGTGACCAACTCAATTTGAAAACTAAATGAAACAGAATTCCGTACCTCGAGGTGATCCACGAACTGGCCCGGCAGAGACTCTTATATCGATGGAAATAAAACCACAGATTTCCAATTGAAGAACCTGAATTTTGTCGTCTTTTCCCTCCGCCCACATGGGAGAGTCTTTTCTCCAAAATTAATTTCCCTCCACAGAAAGTCCAGCTCCTGCCAGCAGACCCGGACCGAGAATCATCATCATCATCATCTGCTCTCTCTCTCTCTCTCTCTCTCTCTCTCTCTCTCTCTCTCTCGCTCTCGGAGTGAAGAAGTAGTACAACCAGCGTTATACTACAGACAGATAAAAATGTTTAAGATTATGTGTGGTTTAGAAGTAGTAAACCCTGATGTAGAGACTGAGAGGCCACACATATATGGTAGAAGCAAATAGAAGTAGATTGAATATCAGAAAATTCTTTTTTAACAATAGAGTGATAGGACTTTGGAATAGATTACTGGAATATGTAGTGCTATCAACAGATGTAAATGATTTTAAGAAGATTTATGATGTTTATTACACCACTGCAAAGGTTTAAGGCCCTAGACATTGTGTAAATATGATTGTTATGATGTGTGCTTGTATATACAATTTGTATACTTTTTTCTTCACACTAAAATAAAATGTTCTAAAATGGAATGAGGAAAATCAATTCAAATCCTAATCAATAATGACTGGTGTCTTTTCATGCCTTAACTCATGAATTTATATTTAAAATATTCAAATCTTAAATCAAGGGAATAACTTCTGATCAAAGTTACTTCCCTTTCACTCTAGTTAATTTGTAAAAGATTTTAATAATTCAATTCACAGAAGAGTTCCATTTTGATAAAAATTCTATTCATTGAAGAGTTCCACTAGGATTGATTTCAAGTTGCTGATGAATTTAAAAGTTAATAGGAAAAGCATGAATTCTAAAACCTTACATTCATTGTCTCCAAGGCATGAATCCAAATTTTTCCCTAGACATTATCACATCACTAATTATCTTAGTGGCATGTTATAACTATTGAGAGAAGAGTTAAAATATGACTTTGTAGCCAAGCAATTCATTCTAATTCATACTACTCCCACAATGTTAATAGATAATGTTTTCAGCATAGGTATACCTTGATTAGTGCAGTTAATTTATTCAAAGATTTTCCGTATTGTTCAAAACTGCACTGTTCAAGGTCTTATTATAATTTAATGTTTATTTATTCAGTTAATACCTAGTTACATTAATGTGTACAGCAATACCTTAACTGTACTACA
>VCCN01001378.1:2519061-2537087 GCA_006491835.1 Architeuthis dux | reverse complement strand
GAAGGTCTATGTCCAACAATGGACGCTAAAAGGCTGATGATGCTCCTTAGTGTCTCTTTCAGACTGTGAAATATTCCTTTCTGAACACCTCATCTAATTAATGGGTGTGGTCGAACAATCCCTACAGACCGAGAATCGCCATGCAAAACATGTTCACACCCAGTTCCCCTGATAGTTTGATAAAATGTTTAATTTCTTAATTAACTCAGACGAAATTCACTCTTGGGATCAAGCGACAACCTGTATAATCTACACACACGTATACACTTATATTACAACAATAGTCTTTATAATTAATTCTTTGGTTAGTATTTCTTGCATCTTATTTCTGTTGCTTTTTATCCCAACTCTCAGGTCATTATTTCATGACCCTTAAGCAGGCAGCATGAATCAGAAATAAAGAATAAGCCTCTAGCAATATTTGAACTCACATTCAACTAAATCTCGACAGAAGCTTATTCTTTCTGATCCATGCTGTCTGCTTAAGGGTCATGAAATAATGACCTGAGAGTTGGGATAAAAAGCAACACAAATAAGATGCAAGAAATATTGGTCAAAACTAGAAAGCATGCAGAGAGCGCATACCTCCACCAACACCATTGTCAGGGGAACTAATTGTCCATGGATCTGTCCCAAAATTTAATCACTTCTTCTGTAGTCTATTGCCCACCCTTCCACAAAATTCATAGAAAACTTTTGGAGATATCATGTGGTGTGGACTACAATTGAGGGGAGGTAATTTTGCATGGATCAGCCCCAAAATTCAATCACTTCTCCTGTAGCCTATCACCCACACTTCCACAAAATTTAATTGAAATTCATTGAGAACTTTTAGAGATACCGTATGGACAGACAGAAAGATGTGACATATACCTCTCAAAATTTATTGGCAGAGGTAATTAATAATACTGCCATTACCGATCTGTACTGTTTACTCATTACTGTAGACTGATGGTTTGAGTAAATTGTGATTAAAAGAAATTAAAAATTTAAGATGAAAGAAAAACATTAGTCATAAAAGGAACTAGTATTCCAAGGAAAATTATGAATCACCACCACCCATATATGCTGTGTTGGGGGTGATCAATTAAAAAGTTGGGCTGTGATCACTAAAACATGTCTGAATTTTCAAAAATAAGTGGGTACAAACTTAGTGACCAATTTAGCATAAGCTTACATTGAAAATTGAACCCCACCCACTAAAACCCTATTTTGGAGGGGAATTTTCAAAAAACAAAAAAAAAACATTTTCCCTCCTCATTGAGAGGAGTGTGTGTACAAAATTTCAATTTTCTACTATGAACGGTTAGGGCTGGGCGAAGTCCGGATACATAGATAGATAAAATTGAACATCCCACTCTAAAAACATATTTAGGAGGAAAATTTTCAAAAAAAAAAAAGAAGTTTTTCCCTACACACTGAGGGGAGTGTGTGTACAAAATTTCCAGTTTCTACTATGAACGGTTAGGGCTGGGAAAAATCCAGATACAAATAGATACATACATAGATAGATAGATACATATAAATGTGTGAACACATGAATAACCTAAACCTTTGGTAGCGGTGATTAATAATGATTGACAATGTTTCATCAACTAAAAGTATAAATCAGAATATTAATACAAATAGTGTACATAAAAACATTAACAAATAGGACGCTAAACAATCATGGAAGAATGAAGGATGAGTCAGTGGTTAGATCTGATCTTCTGCCAATCATTAGAGCTCTGTTAGCTCAGTCGGTAGAGCAGTGTCATACAGCGGCAGCTTTCCAAGGTATAAAGGGACACAAGTTCAAGTGTCACCTAGAGCTTTTTCTTTATTTTCGATCTGTACTGTTTACTCACTACTGTATGGTCTGAATAAGTTGTAATAAAAAGCAACCAAACATTTAAGATGAAAGGAAAATACTAGTAAAAAAATGAATAATGACTGTTATAAATGATTTCTGACTAAAAAATGAAACTACACAAACAGTTTTCTTTGAGTATTTTGTGTAAAAGAGACTTCTGTTTGGAGTTTTGTTGATTTATTGCCATTTTATGGCACCCAAAATTCCATGATTGCCATTCAACATATTTCTATAGTTATCTATTGAATTAATTTATAAATAGAAGATCAGCAATTATAGAGAAACTAGCTGAAGCCAGCAATATCGGGCGGTTTCCAGCTAGTATATATATATGTATATATGGATATTGAACGGAAAGTAAAGGTTCATTATAGTTAGATTGTTAATAAATAATAATGAATAAAAATTAATTTTACAGGAAAACCAAAAAGTCCAAGTTCTTCCTCTAGGTCCACTAAGTATGCTTACCAAATTTGGTTGAGCTATGCCAAGGTTGCGCCAATGAACAGAAACTAAGGGTTCAGTTTTGCATTATAGTTACATTGTAAATAGAACACCCCCCTCCTCTAAAACCCTTGGATCTTTCTTTTTTTTTAAACAAATAGTCCAAATTTTTCCCCTAGGTCTACCAAGTATACATACCAAATTTGGTTGAGTTGTACCAATGTTCAAAGCGAAGGGGCACAGTGACAGACAGACAGAAACAGTTGTTTTATATAAATAGATGCTACCTGACCTGAGTTGCCCTTATTCTTTGCGCTAAAACATCAGACTTCAAGGTTTTTGGTCAAGGATCAGAACAAGCCTTTATAGGGCCCTAAGCAGAATTGGATTCACTGCCTCTTGGGGGTCCTCTGGTGACCAAGGGGCCCTAAGCAGCTGCAGCTGCTTATGCCTTGGGCTGACTCTGTTTTGGTCTAATACTCTACAATCAAACCAAACTATAATTATTTCCTACCTTTTATTGTACTTGTTGTTTTGGAATGGTTGCAATAACTTGATTAAAATAATTTTTATTAAAGAAAATCCTGGGCAATTAAATTCTTTATTTTAAAAACCCAAAAAATCAATCTAACTATTGTCACTAACCAATATAAAAAGTAAAGAGACACTACAGGAACTGCGATTCGATCGCCTGACGTAAACCTTAGTAGGATGATGACATACAAATGAGCTCCCTCTAGAGAGGTATTATGAGGATTTCAAACCTCAAGTATTGATAGTCAGTCAGATAGGTTGGGGGAAACAAAAATATATCACTGGAAATCGTATATCCCTTTGACAAGCAAGTTACGGATGGATTCCAAAAACATACAATGGGCTACAATTACAAAATATTTATTTATTTAATATTCAATTTCATTAATTTAATATTTAATATTTATTGCTGTGTTTGACAAAAATCCTTAATTGTTTTGATGAGCATATCTGGGATAGTCTGCTCTCCAACCTTCCTAATGTGTTGAAAAACAAAATTTTGAATGAGATAAGGGATTCTGTTCAAAGCATCTTCAAAATATAGTGATCAAAACAACAAGGGCAAGGATATTAGTCTGAAAATTCATGGAAGAACTAAAACTGTTTAAAGGAATTTACCAATAAGATAAAGTTTATAGATTATTCGGTAAAAGTGTTTGGCAATTGTAACTTAAATTCGCTTTCATCAGAGCGGGGGAGGATCTAACCTCAGCAGCCAGGACCACCCCCTCAGGCCTGCAAGCAACAGCACAAGACTAGGAGCTCAACTCTTAAATTCATAAACTGCTTATCTAAGCTGACTCCTACAAAGTGAATGGTGATGATCTTTGGCAGGCTTTGCTATTTATTGGCAGAAGGTGGATCAAGTAAATGTCTTAGAAGGGAGGAATCCTATTGGTTGAAAATTCTGGATTGATTTGTGACTTATATTTGAAATAGGCTTATGACAGGAATGCTGTGCGATCCACTTTTCAGCCGTTTAAACATTCTGCTACGTCGCTTTAACTCTTTAATCAATTTTCCTTTCATTTTGTGCTTCTTACAGGAATTTCTTGTTTGCTGTTCTTGATGGTCGTGTTATTCCGATATTCCACTTAACTCTCAAATTCATAGACTGCTTGTAACCACTTATAATTGACAGTGGAACTCTTCAATGAATAGCATAAAATAGTGGAACTCTTCTGTGAATTGAATAAAAAAATGTTTGTTTAAATCACCAAATGGTCAAAGGAGATCATTTTAATTAGAGGTTATTTCCCTTGAAATTGACATTCTATTTTCTTTGTATGAATTTAAGAGTTGAAGTCAACCTGAGGAAATGACTGCAGTTCCCAGAAACTGTTGCCACAATAACACATATTTGACAGTTTCCAACAAAAAGAACTGCATATATAGCAAAAATTCTATACATATGTTAATTTATGTTATGGAAGACCTTAATGACTTAATAGTGTTTTCTTGATCACTTCATCTATACTAGGGATCAGTTCTATACTTAGTTTACTTATAGTCCTTTGATCTTATGTACTTTCCTATGTGGTTCTATTTTCTTGACTATTATTTTGATTTCAACAAAACAAGAAAGATGAGGATACTAGACAGAATAATTTGGGGGAATTTTGTCTTTTTTGTCAAACTCCTACTCTGGAGCTAACTCTATTTTCCCCTGTTAACAACAATAACAATGACAACAACAATGACCCTCACCAAAATTAGAACCCTTCAAGGCTACTGAGGCGGCTGAAATTTGTGATACAACCTTATTTCAACCTAGAAGATTTATAAAGACGAATTGGAGTCACCCAACCGCCTTCCCCACAGGCCACCTTATTTGTTTCCAGTTTATATCTAGAATTGCCTCAATTTATATCTAGAATCTTTTATCTTTTAGATTTTGATGCCATTTATCTAGAAAAATATCTTGATACTATTTTATTGAGTCCCCTTTCATGGCCAAATTTAAAGATTTTTTTCAGTTAAAGGAAAATTGTTTTTTACAAAAGTTGAAATATTTTCAAAATTTATAAGCTAAGTCATTTAAGCTTCAGTCAGAGTGGAGTTTGACCCTGAAGCAACCAGTCTTGTTATTTTTATGTTGCCAGCTGTGATAGAGATCCTATTCCTCACATCTAGGTAGAAACTGTCAACCAAAACTGTCACTATAGGTTTCTTCAGTTTTTAAGTTGGTTTGGCTGGCTATGTATGTATCATGCATACAGGCAGCACCGATGGAGCTAGAGGGCTGAAAATTTAGACATTTACTCTTTATTATGTCAAGAAAAAACATTTTTTTTGTTTTTCAAAAATTCCACCCACTAAATAGGCTTTTAGTGGGGATTCAATTTGCAATGTAAGTTCATGCTAAATCGATCCCTAAGTTTGTGTTCGGCAACATTTACACTTGTTTTTTATGATATTCAAACTTGTTTAGTGATCACTGCCTAGTAACAGTCAAGAGAGGTAATTTATTCATTGATCACTCCTTTTCCCAATTTTTTAATTGATCACCCCCAACACAACATGCTGGCATGATGGCATTTATTAAGTGACTAACCAGGCCATTTTTTTGTTTTTAAAAATCTGACCTGAAAATTCTCTTGAAAGCATGAGCCAAGTTCCTACCTACTATGGAATCTATTACCAGAGTATGAAGTGCTATAAAGAGATGTAAATGATTTTTGAAAGAATTATGATATTTATTACACCTAGGCAAATGCTTAAGGTCCTAGATATATGCTTGTTATGATGTGTGCTTGTATATGCAAATTGTATACTTTTTTTTCCACACTAAAATAAATATTCTAAATGCTCTATTAACGAGGTACAAAATACTGAGCAATAATTAATGTATACTGGATACAACATACTATTCCACTGAAGGTGTTACAATTTTGCTGAAAAAATATTTCCTGCACACCATTTCAAACTATTCACTATTCCAGTTAAATGAATTTAGTATTTTTTTTTTAAAATGAAAACAATATTTCAATCCAAATATATCCGTGAATTTTTTTCACATTGGGATTAACAAGTAGATCATATGAAAGAAACCCAGATAAGGACAGTCGCTGTATTGCAATGATCAACAAGCTAATCTTGCTGGCCATTGTTAGCGGGTTTGATCCTCATCAGATCTCTCAGTATAGATGGTCTGATACCAATTCAAGCTAAGTTACAATACTTATATAATGAACAGTGTGATTTTCTTGGTTTGCTGTCTGTAACACTTGACTCTCTCACCCAGGGGTAAAAGTTTTGCTGATAAAAGTACCTCCTTCCGACCATTTGAAACTATGGACTCTTCAATTGATTTCATACTGGATACTAAAATAATTTGCTATTATTTTTTCTTAGAAAATAGTTTCATAGAAATTCAAATATATCCGTGAATTCTTTCACAGGTATTAACTAGTTTATTAATAAAGATATTCATTCTGCTTATCTCTTACCAATAATCCTGTTTACACCACCACCACCACCACCACCACCACCATCATCATCATCATCATCATCATCATCATCATCATCATCATCATCAATTCACTGCTGGACAAAGGCCTTTCCCATCTCTTTCCATGACGACCTAGATTGTACTAACCTCTGCCATGTCTTACCGGCAAACATTTCCATCACGTCCCTCGATGGCTACTGCTAAATATTTCTATTTACACAATGTAACTATAATGCTAAACTGAACCCTTACTTTCCGTTCAATATACACAAGCATACTAGCTGGAAACCACCCAAAGGGAGGGTGGGGGCTTCCGCAGGAACTAGCTGAAAACCACCCGATAGGGCGATGTTCAGCTAATTTAATTATATCACAATCTCCATTTACTTAAACTTTAATTTATAGCCAATTATTATATCAATATATATGAAATTAATCGGTGCTCATTGCAATTTCACTATTCTTTAATTTTACAATAATTGGGGAATTATATCTTGAAATTTAGAGGTGCATTGTAGCGTAATAGTTACTGGCACGGTAGACAGAATCAGCTTGAATTTGGTCCGCGGCTGTTTTTCATGTTGCTGTGATGCCCTTTGGAAAGGCATGAATCCGTTTCTTCCCCCAGCTATGCATAAATAGCAGGGCAGATGGACCCCTTTAGCCTTGTAATGCAGTCCATCTAAGAGAAGGTACAATGAAAGGAAAAAGCCCACAGCTTTGCAGGCACCGTAGCTGGTCCCAAGCTTGGGTAAAAAAGGAGGGTTGGGAAAGGGGCAACTCCATCCCATAAAACCTACTTGCTACTGAAACCACAGCGGGGTGCTTACAACCCTATGCACCCCAAGGAGTTTGGCTCCATGATACCCATGATCAAAAGTCCTGGCAAATCTTGGAGACAGTCTATGTCCAATGACGGGCGTTAAAAGGCTGTTGATGATGATCCATGTCATGGAGTGGTCTGACATATGTCGTTCATTAGCTTTTCTTTCGAAGGTTAAGACTGTAAGAACCCAATCAAGATGGAAGAAGGGTTTTGGTAGTTAAAACTGAATATGTGTGTACAGATTGTGCGTGCGAGTGTGAAATCAAATGAGCAGAGGAAAAAAACGAATAGACATTCCAAACAGACACACAATGTTGTGTTGATCTTTCTGATAGAACACCAGGAAAGGTTTATACAACGAACAACAGTGGAAATAAATCTTGGTGGAAATGTTTGTTTTTAAAATTATCCTTGTCGGCGGAGGGAAGCAATTTTGGTTTCAATTCCCCCCCGTATTTTGCAGCCGACACGTTTATTTCACGAAAAAGTCCTTGTTCAAATTCGGTAAAAGAGAGAGACAAAATTCATCAACTGAAACTCTTACTTGGTTTTCATTCGTGGGAAATCACAGGAATAGCATTCAAAATAGTTTTTTCCCTTAATCAATGAGAGAGGCCAGCTTACACCATCTGCTTCATAACCTTATCATTTTAATACTTCATTTAAAAAAAAAAATAAAATGATGGATATTTAAAAAAAATTTAATTGGTGGTGAGCAGTGACTCATTTCCCAGGGCCAGATTAAGCTAGTGCAGGGACGGTAGCATTTGTTATAAAGGGGACCCCGTAAGGTTGGTATAATAACAGATATTAACAGATTAAAAATGCAACCAAAAGACGTACTTACACAGATCCAGTTTATCCATACATTTATAATGACAGCAGTCAACGACACACACGTGTGTCTTCTCTGATCTCCTAAAAACAAAATGGCTGCTCGTTCACCAGAACGTAAAACAGTGCACCCTTACTGGAAGTTGATAAGCACTCTCCTGCCTAATGGGAATAACTCAAAATACTTACTTAACAGACTCAAACTGAGAAAACACACATAAATATTAAAACTTAATTTTTTGATTGCATAGTAAAGTAATTATTTTTTTTCCTTTGCAATCAGATAATACGCCAAATATGTTTGAAATTTCAGTGGAAGTTTTTGTTTTCATTTTGGTCTTTGTGCAGCAGCTGACTTCAGTTTCAATTCATGTGTCGTATATGTATCACATAAATACCACTCTCCAATTAATTACTATGTTAAATAATAACCCCAATTAAAGGTGGTAATTGGCTAAAAGCACTAATTTTAAACACCCAGTCATTTATAAAAATTGAGGGCAGTGTACTATTATCATAATAGAGCAAGTGCACAATCACTGGATCGGAATTGATAGCTTGCAAGAATTTAGCGTGGGGCCCTTGAAAATGCGGGGCCCGTAGCATATTCTACTTTTGCTACATAGCTAATCCGGCACTGATGTCATCATTCCTCATATTGGGAAATAAGTCTTATGCATTATGGTGAAAGAGTCTTGTTCAGCATTGCCCACAACTTCTTTTTCTTGGCAATTAAAATTTGTTGCCAGGTAACAAGCCTTGGTCAATATGATATGCAGGTCCGTTGAGAGGAGGGTGCATTGCACCAGGGCTTGGAGGGTAAGAGAGGGCCCAAAGGATTTGGGGGTTGAGCTGTGTATCAATACTTCTGAGTCGATATGATATGACCAAATAATAAAATAGGTTGACTATCATTACTGGCAAGCGAATATAGTAGTGTGCTAAAAGGGTTATAGCAGATGAAAGCAGGATGGCTAAAGGACGAGGGTGTGTGCGCAGTGTGTGGTGGGGGGGTGCAAATATTCCTTTTGGAGGCCCTGACAATATGATAAGGTGCACAAAGCATTGGATGAATGTCTTTTGCATGAGTGTCAGTTCCTTCTCTCAAGTTGCAGTCTCCCATAGCCATTTGACTAAAAAGTATTGATATAATTTTTATATTCAATTAACAGATTATTGCTTCTTAGGTTAGGGATGGTTTGTCCCTTGAATAACCTCTGCAGGTAGAGAAGATGATAATCAACAAGGCTCGCCCTAGGTACCAGTGTAGCAGGCCAGATTAAACTATACCCACTAAACTATAACCAGGATCAAAGTAGACAAGCCTGTTTTATTCTCTGGGGTATATTCTGGACTAGAATTCTGTGTGTATATGTGCATGCATGCGTGTGTGTTTATATGTATGTGTGTTATAAACTGGACTGGACTAGACCAGTTTATAACCCTAGGCATAAAACAGGCTAGGCTTGTTCATAGACAGATTATACCCCCTTGTGTTTTTCATAAATAAGTCTGTATTATAATTACGGCACAGTGTAGGGAAGGTGGTCCCAATTGTAAAGTCTTGCACCCTTGATGTTAAAAACAGTGCACAAATAAAAGAAATAAGAAAATTCATGAAAGAAAAACAGAAGTAAATATATAAATTATATTTTTATTGCTTTGAATAAAATTGTTAAATTGTTTTTATATTTGCGCTGTTTTTAACATTGAGTTTGCAAAGCTTTACAATTGACACCTTCCATAAACTGTACTGTAATTACTACAATTCTATAATCAATGTAATTACTATAAGTTTATCATTGATGTGTAATTACTACAATTACTAAAAAATTAACACCAAAAAATATATATTTTTTTAATTTCATCTAGAATGCTTGTTTTGTATTATTATAACTTGAATACTTCTAAATTATTATAAGTATATTTCTGTGGAGCATTTTGTTTAGTTTTTAAGCTATATCGAAGGTATTTTGTGTTTTTTAGGGTATTCCGTTAAATAGCAGTATTGATGATATCGATATGTAATTTCTACAATTACTGAAAAATATTATCAACAAATTGTTATATTCTATGAATATATATTTTTAAGTGCTTGTTTTGTATTATTATGATTGATTGCTTATAAATATTGATTTCTGAGGGGCATTTTGTTTATTTTGGGGCTATATTGAGGGTATTTTGCATTATTTCTGGGGTATTTTGCAGTATTTCATGTTTTAGTAGGGTATTTCAGAAAATAGCAGTATCGAATTCAAAGGACTGAATTAATACTAACCATCAGGTGTTTAGTTTCATTAGACATACATTAGAAGCATACAATCAATACTAACCATCAGGTGTTTAGCTTCATTAGACATGAATTTGAAGGACTCAATCAACACTAACCATCAGGTGTTTAGTTTCATTGGATATGAATTTGAAGGACTCAATCAACACTAACTATCAGGTGTTCTATTAAGCGGACTCTATCAGTAACTCAATCCCTGCATAATGAAAATAAATGTATTAATCTCAATAAAGTCCCAAATGATAGGGAGACATTTGTTTTCTCCTAAAAAGAAATTGAAATAAAGATGAAGAAATGAATTGAAATAAATTGTTGAGACTGATGGTATAATGGAAGTGGGATCTGAAAAGCTCTATAAATACTAGTTCACCTAGTGCATTTCCACTGGCATTATACAATAACAAATCTCATTTAATTTTGGAGAGGGCCCCTCAAGGAGCCAAGCCCCCCAGGCCCCAAATCTCTAGCTACACCCTTGACATGATATTTCAATTGACACATTTGGATCAACTCTTTTGAAGGAAAGGACAGTTTATGATCATCAACCAAACACTGTTTCAGTTATTTACTAATCTTAACTTAGTTCTGAGATAAGGTTGATATAGAGGCCATGTTTCGAAGAGGGATACCATTACATTTTTGGTGATTTCAACCCTTGCCTATTTCTGCCAAGGAGGACCAATCGTGTACAAATTTAGAACTGGTTTCTTGTTTGCAAAGATTCTTTTTAATAAAACACAGATCAATTATGTAAATTTTATTTTTTTAAATAAAACATAAATAAAATTAAAAACCTTTAAATTCAGAAATGACCCCAACTAAGTTAAGTAAACATTGTTATTAAAATTCTTTGGTCTTTGTATTATTAAAATTATTTTTAAAAATCTTTGCAAACCAGTTTCTAAAGAAAAAAACAGGAAGAAAAATTCTCCACACTACAGAAACCAGTTTCTAAAGTTGGAAATCTTTACGTGATTGGTCCTCCGTGGCAAAAATAACCAATGGTTGAATTCACCGAAAATGTAATGGTCTCCCCTTTTCGAAACATGGCCTTATATAGATATTTATTAGGTATAGTTTAGTCTAGCAAAAAAAAAGATGATCGTCTCTGAGTCTGATTGCCTTGACAATCAGCACTTGAAATTCTGGTTTTTACCAGGCAGGATCCATACTGTGAATGTTTTCATCAAAGAAAATTAAACAAAAATAAAGATGAGGATTGAAATAAATAATAGAAGACTAGCGACCTTTCTTGACTTTTATTGAACAAAATCCGCCATCTTGTTAAACTTGTTGTTTTAGAATCTCCAATTTTGAAGAGCGACAGTGAAGGTAAACAATATACAAAGGAAATAGTTCCTTTATTTATTATAGAGAAGTTAATAATGAATAGTGAACATACATCAGTAAATAGTCTAACAATCTATGGATTACTAAATAAAAAGTGGTATCTATCTTACCATAAATATAAATATATATGCACTTTTACCACAAGGCTTGTATTGATAAAGTATATTGATAGATAGAAGTGCAGAAAACTCTATCTCTAGACTGGACTTTTATTTTACCTAATATCTTTATTCCCCTCTTGTACTACCCAAATTCCCCCAGTTGGGAACCACTGCTATAGACCTTTCAAAGGGTTTATTGAACAAACAAAATCTGCCACCTTGTTAAACTTGTTGTTTTACAATCTCCAATTTTGAAGAGTGACAATGTAGGTAAACAAGATACAAAGGAAATAGTTCCTTTATTTATTATAGAGAAGTTAATAATGAATAGTGAACATAACATGAGTAAATAGTCTAATAATCTATGGTTACTAAATAAAAAGTGGTATCTATCTTACCATAAATATAAATATATATATACAATTTTAACACAAGGATATTGATCTAAATAAATTATTGAACCACATAATGTTTCAAGATAAAAACATTTTTGTGAAATTGTAGGGCAAGTTCCCGCATGCAAACCACTCCCTGCTTAATGCTATGTATATTCTTTGATTGACGTTGAGTTATTGTTGATTCTCTTGTTGCATGTGAAGATTTTATTTTCATCTGTGACAATGTCCATGTTAGTGCTTGTACCTTGTGTGTCTATGAGCTGATTTCATTTATCTAAAATGCAGAGGAAAATTATTGATTTTATCAAAGATAAGTTTTCTTCTTTTGTATAAGTAGTTGTCTCGTTTTGCTTCTCATATTCTTTCTTTTCTATGTTGTGTTGTATTTTTCAAATTTCTTTCTAAGACTCTATACAAGAATCTATTCTGATAACCCATCATATGCTGAATTCCGGTGTCAAGATCACCTTGCAAGAATAAATGAATAAAAAAAAAAGAAGGTTTTACCTCATGTCTTCAATAATTTTTTATATTTTTATCGATGCATCATCAAAGAAGATAAAACAAAGGAAAAATTATGATTGTAATTGCTATAGTGCACAGTATAAAATCATGTTATATATGATATAATTTAATATAACTCAGATGCCATAGAAAGAGTTCCGAGGAGAGCCACCAAGATCATTCCGAGATTGGAAAATATATCCTACACTGAAAGATTAAAACAACTTAATCTAGAAACCCTTGAATACAGAAGAAAACGTGCTGACCTACTAGAGGTCTATAGAATCCAGAACAACATACATGATACTGATGTTCAAAAATGCTCAAATGCCCTGATATGAAAATGAAAATGCTGACTTCATCTATATGCAGTAAAACCAGAGGACACAGCCATAAACTACAAATTCAGACCTCCACTGGTATTAGAAAAGATTTCTTCTCAGCAAGAACGCATTGAACAGCCTAAGTGAAAAGACAGTCACAACCGAGAATATCAATATTTTAAAAAATAATCTTTGTTCGGATATCGGACATACCAAATTTAACTACCATTTTTCATATTAGTTTAATCCCAGACCAAATACACTAAAGCTGGCTTAATGACAAAATTAACTGCTGTCAAAAAAAGCCTATTTCAAGTATATTCGTGTATATAATAATACTGTATATGCCTGATTATAAGAACAATAGTTTACAATGATATTTGGAGAACTACCACTCACTGCAACTCATCCAATCCCCATAATTGTTCATATCAAACTTTGGTAGACAGTCCACCAGTTATAATACCTGCACATTGGATGCAATGTAATATTTGCATAGTTTTCTTAATTGTTCCTATTGTCCATCTTGTATATCAGCATATAAGGTATATTATGATTGGACTTTATTAAGGTTGACAATGGAGATAACAGCATTTTTCCCTTATACTATCTGGGCAGGTAAGGTGCATCGAATGTAGAATCCAGACCCCCAAATTGATTCAAGTCAAAAGTGCAAATTTTTAGATAACACTGTAATCAAAATTTAATTCAATCAATAAGTTTTCTAACTTTTGTGATACTATTTCTCCACAATACTCTTTTTAGCAGTTAGAGTGGTCTGATTTCTACATTTCTTCCTTGTTTAATTAAATTTTGATTACAGTATAATCTGAAAATTGGCACTTTTGACTTTAATCAATTTTTTAATCTGGATTCTTCATTTGATCTGGTAAGGAAGGTGTGTGATTGGTTTAACTAAGTGCTCACTCTTTTCTTCATCAATCATTGTGGCATGCCAATTGCGAGACATTTTAGTCAAGATATCTGGTGATGGGACAGAGTGCAGGAGAAGTGGATTCATGACATTCCCAAGGGTACTGGTGCGAGGGGAATATAAACAGCCTCAACAAGAATTTGAACTTGGTTTACCAATTCTATTTTCTGTACTGATAAACATTAACTCACCTCACACCTTCAATACTGTATAATAATATGTAATGTTAAAGAATAATGTATAATAGTATGCAATGTCACAGAAAAAGATATGATAATATTTATTATTTGTATGAAATATTGAGTATAATGCATAATATAAAATATATAAATAAAATATGAATTTTATATATAACAAAATAAGATAGTAAATTTCAAATAAATATTAAAGATAAATATTTTATCAAAGAAGATTAAAGAAAAAGAGCATTAAAAATATTCTACATCTTTTTGCTTCTTTTTTAAAAATATAAATATATTCATTCTCATTGGTCAAAGCAATGCATTTATTTGAACTAAATGATTTATTTGATTCCAGACACTTTGTGGTCAGATGTGTTTGCCAGAGTAAATAGAAGGAAAGGGAGAAAAGAACAACAGTTTTTTTTCTTTTCTTCCTGTTATGGTTATCCTTATTGCTTGTATCAGTTTGGCAAATCATCAAATTGAACAAACCAGACAACAACTGAAAGCGGTGTCATAACAATACTTTGTTCATTCTCGGTCATTTTTATTGACTGAACCAAACAATTCGCTTGATCCTAAATGTTTTGCTGCTGTTAAATCGACCGGTAACAATAGAGAAAACAAAGAAGAAGAGTTGATAAAGGTCTGTTTGTCTTCTGTGTCATTCTTATTTGTTGAACTAAGTCACTTTTTTTTTATCTTGATGCAACTTGATCAAACTCAGTAAAGAAGGAAAAAATGAGTAAAGACTTCAATCTTTCTTTTGTTATTATTCTTATCAACTGAGTCAAGACCTTCGCTGGAGCCAAAGGATTTATTTGATCCCAGAGGTGATGAGATTAGATTTACCAGACTAAATAAACACTATGAAATAGTACAAAATTATATCATCTTCTTTTGGATTCTGCTTCTTGCTTATGTCAGCTGATCTTTCTGAGTAAGGTTTACTCATTAAGGCCAAATAGAAACTGTTAGCCAAAACTGTCATCATCAACATAAGTTTCTTCTGATTGTTAAGTGGGTCTGGCTGGCTATATATGAAATTTGTTTTTTTTTTTGTATCACCGCCCAATGAAAGCAGAGAGAAGTAACTTATTCAGTGATCAACACTTTTCTAATTTTTTAATTGATCACCCCAAAAACAGCATGCTGCCAAATGATGTTGGTCATGTGACGGTTTCTATTGAGTGACTAATCAGACCAGTTTATCATTTTGGCTGAAGATGGCTCGACAAAGAGCTGTAACTGTTGTTGATGGAAAACTATCAGATTTGAACTGATTAATATTTTCATTTTATTGAAAGTAGTCCATGACCCGTCACTTTGCTGATGGTTATCATACATGTACAACAACAGGCTCGACTGATGGCTGCTATCGAAACTATAAGTGTGAAAAACACGGTAGGAAGGCAAGTTAGGTAGTTTAATAGGAAGGTAAAGGGGTAAAAGAAAGGTTAATAAGTGGTTTAAAAATAGAGTAGGAAGGGAGAGAGGAAAAAAGAAAGTTAGGTAATTTGATAAGATGGAGAGGGGCTGATGGCTGCTACTGCTAATGTAAGTGTGACAGACACGGCTCTTATTATATATAATATGATTCTGCTTGCTAAACCTTCCTAAAAATAAAAAAGGAACAATGTAAATGTTAATGAAGCTGAACGACTCAATCAAGATGTTTGATCCTAAATGTACTGTGATCGGCAACCTTTGGTAACCGTCGGTAGAAGCTGTGATTGCGAGCATGCGCAATGACACTTGTGTCCCCTACCACTAACAGAATAAATGATGTTCTACTCTTTGTAAGACCTGCTGCTTGGAATAGATCCTCTCCTGTAATCCTGTGTTTTGAGTTATACCTCTGCGTATATTGCATCCCCACACACTAGATGTGCAATTTTGTGTAAAATAATAATTGAGGTTTTTAAAAATAGTGAAATTTCAGAGTTAATACAATTCGTTAATGAAACTGTTTATTGGTCAAATTCTGAGTCATGAAAAATGTTAACTATTTCTAAGTTTATAGGAGTTGTGTCCTCCTTCATGATTGGCTGTTCAGAGTATATCAAGGTAGATGGCTCTTGAATGGCAGTGATTTACATAGTGCTGGGCTATTAACCAATCAGGGCTGGCCTTGGGGTGCCACCATTGGTATAACAGCTTCCCACTTTGAGGGAAGCTAACTTGACTATTAGAAGCTGAAGGAGTGAAGTCCCAGTGCAGATAATTTGAATTGAATATTTTGAAAATTATGTTGGGTCAGTCGGCTTTGTCTATTCTTATGGAAATGAAATTTACCATTTTCCACAATGGTTTTCAAAAGCTTTAAACATTTCCCTAAGGTTAACAGTCAAGCAACCCCAGACTAACAAATCTATACGTTTTTCTGTAAAGGTAATTCAGCAAATTATGCTAAATATAAACAGTCGATTCAATAAAAAGTCTTTTGATGGGAAATCGTTTTGATGAAATGTCATTCAATGAAACGTTGTTCGATAAAAAGTCATAGTACCGAATTATCACGTCATTTTTAACGAGTTACTATGCGTCAAAAATATTTTAGTATAATTTTGTACTTAAAATAATGTCAGTTACATTTACTCTTTCTTTTACCTGATACTTTTTCTAGTTCTCAACTAAAGTTAGAGAAATAGAAACGGAAATAACGGACGTCATGTTCAATCTTCATCAAAACTTAATTTTGGATGTCTGAGAATCAGTTACAGCCAATAAGCTTATCTGGTATTGGATATCAATGATCACATCATCTGAAAACTAAGGTCTTTTAGAAACCATCAACAAAAACTGTCACCAAAATTGTCAACATTGATTTCTTCAGTATAATAATTAGACTACATAAAGATACAGACAAGATAAAGATAGCAAAAGGAGTAAGACAAGGGGATACAATATCACCTAAACTATTCACAGCGAGCCTAGAAAGCATCTTTCGGAAAACTGACTGGGAGGGAATGGGAATAAAAGTAGATGGAGAATACCTAAGCAACTTAAGATTTGCCGATGACATTTCTATGACATCGGAAGCATCCGAAGAATTACAAAATATGCTAACCGACCTAAACAGAGAAAGTAAAAAAGTAGGTTTAAAGATGAATAGAACAAAGACAAAAGTAATGTTCAACGATAAAGTCCCCAAAAAGGTCATAAAGATAGAAGGCAAGATACTAGAAGAGGTCGATGAATACATCTACCTAGGTCAGGTAATAAAGCTAGAGAAAGACCATGACTGCAAAATAAAACGCTGCATAACGATAGGTTGGAAAGCATTGACTTTTTTTCCGAACATCTAAGCCTAGAGTTTAATCTTTAAAAGGGATCACCATTGTTTGTTCAAGAAATTCTTCTTTGCTTAAATATCTACTACTTTTTGAGGCTTTGTTAGATTTTTACAACAGTAAGATATCAATGTAAGTTTATGCTAAACCGGTTCCTTAGTTTATGTCCGGCAGTGTTCGTGCTTGTTTTTTGAAAATACATTTGTGTGAAAAATAGATTTTTGGGGTGAATTTTTTTTTTCTTTTGAAAGAAATGAATGTGAGTCAGGTTGAAATGTTTCTTTTTACTTGAAATAATTGTTGTGAATGTTGAGAATTGCCAATTCATATGCAAAAATGTCTGCATGGGAAAAAGAATTAGAGAAATGTTATTTTTTGTCGAAAGAGGTTTTTTTTAAAAAAAGTTTGTGCAATTGTGTGGTCGAGTGTTAATGTGAAAATTTTTCTGACTTGTTATTTTTGTATTGGATTATGAGCTGCGTTAGCTCTTGGGAAAAACTTGCGAGTTAGGCATATTTCTTTTAGAGAAAAAGAAGTTGCAAAGTTTTAAGAGAAAAATGTCTTGCAGTTTAAAGTTGGTGCAAGTCTTGACTGGATTTCCATTAAGAACCATTATATAAGAAGGTTTGGCGGGATTAAGCACAGGTCAACTTGGGGCCCCACCACCCTATATATATATATATATATATGTACATCAAATTGTCACACTT
>VCCN01001378.1:2484451-2495049 GCA_006491835.1 Architeuthis dux | reverse complement strand
GGATGTTTTTTTTGTTTTTTGAAAATCCTCCAACCCTCAAATAAGTTTTTAGTGGGGGTTCAATTAACAGTGTAGGTTTATGCTAAATTGCATACTTAGTTTGTGTCCGGCAGCATTCATGCTTGTTTTTGTTTTTTAATTCAGACTTTTTTAGAGATCACCACCCAACAGCGTTCACTAATAACTGTTAATGAGAGATGTTCAGAAGGATTTATGTTTTACACAGAATTAGATGTTATAGTACTATAAGTAAAGTTTTCTTGTAGGGATCATCAGTTGTTTGCCATAGAACTGTTTCAGGGATTTAAAAACAAAACAGTCATTCTACCATGGTTCCTCAGCAGTGCTGATCAAACACCACTCCCTCAAGCTATAATTCCTATATTTAGTTTGTTACAGTCATGCATACATACAGATACAGTCATACATACACACACACATATAAATACAGTCATGCATACACACATACACATAGATACAGTCATACATACACACATATATAGTCATACATACTTTTTTAGTGATCACCACCCAACAAAGGGCAGGAGAAGTAACTCCTTTTTCCAATTTTTTTTTTATTGATCACCCCCAACATGGCATGCTGCCAAAAGTGATGGTTTCTATTGAGTGACTAACCAGACCTGTTTATTGGTTGAGAATTTAAAAAAATAATAATTTCATAGCTGAAACCATAAAATGCTCTTGTGTCTAGAGCTGTTGGTAATAATTATAGCAAGAGTGTATAGCTCAATCACTTTTTAAATTTCCATCATCATCCTCCTCCTCCTCTTCCTCCTCCTCCTCCTCCGTCTCCTCCAGTCTTTACCTTCCCCAAGATTTGTCAACTAAAGTCCTGTAAAATTCCTTGTGAAAATCATGTAATAGAAATGACTCTAGAATAATTGATATTAATGATTGAATGGTATTTTTTCCTTTCCAGTTGAAATTATGAATTATGATCTAATTTTATTTTATAAAAGCCGTTGTCATTTCTTTGTCTGTAATTTTTGTTTGTTTGATGGTTTCTGTCACACTAAAGCAAACAGAAAATTAATGAAACCCTAATGTGATTCGAGTGCCAATCTTGAGGCAGGCAAGTGGCATATCTGTTAGGTCAACTTTACACTGCTTGAAATTTGGGTTAAATTAAGTTACAAGTTAGCATCCAACCAAGCATGGAGCAGGTGCAGCTTGAATGACTGCTACTGATTACATCTTTTCTCACTTGCTTGCCACCGCTTTTGTTTACATCCAGTACGGAATATTGCACAAAGCTAAATGGAGTGAAATGGGGGGTCAGAAGACTTTGTTGCACGATCTATAATTCATCCATATATAATATAAATAATCCTGCCATTTTTTATGGGTACTATGCTAGTTCTAGATAACTGATTGATGAACCAAAAAAAGATTTTAACTGTATTGAGAATTCAAATTATTTTTTAAAAACTGGATCCTTCGTGATGATCACTTTCCAACATATTATACTACAACTCTTTATTTAATTAATAATGACAAGTTTGAGACATCTCAGACAAAGAATCATTGAAGACAGATCAACTCAGTGAGTCTTTTATCTTCAAAGAAGATCTGAAATTGATTCTTTCTCAGATTAGGATCAAGATTCTTAGTAAACTGTCAGCATATTTTTAAGCTTTAGCTTTTATAGAAATAGATTTTTTTGTGTATTTATCAAAATACTTTTTTCTATGCCATAATTGTCTGGATGAAAAAAAGTTTGTCTTTATTCTCAAATTCTACACCTGACGAAGATGGAAGAAATGTTGTGTTGACACCATCAAGGGTGGGAAGAAGAGATTCGATTGTCTGAACAAAATTTGGAATAGTAATGACTCTTCTCAAAGTTAGCGACAAACGTTTGTATGTTAATGACTCTTCTAAAAGTTATAGCAAATTGAATCAGTCTTATCAAGGGAAAAGTTGTTATTGCAGACATGGGCATCTGCGGCCATTTTTCCTGGGGCCAAAAGCATATATTTGCAGGTGGGGGACATATATTTCATGGAGAGGGGGGCAAAAAGGTATATTCAGAATATATCTTAGTGGCAACCCCATTACACAATACGCATTCCATCCATGAAGAAGGTGCTGTAATCACCACCATTTGTAGTGTAAACAATTATGACCCACCGTATGATCCAGATGTCAGATGGTGCACTTGACCGATGATGGAGATACATGACCTGACCCCGGGATGACACGATGGTGTGAGCACCAGCGAATAATAATACAGTCTTTTTATATGGGATCATTAAGTTGGGGTTACATAAAACAATTGTACTTCATCATCATCTTTTATTGACTAAAAGGTTCCTAATTTCAAACACCTTCACCCTCGGTTGTAAGGTCTGATCCAGGGATGGCAAATGCCCCATTTGCCCCCACCCCTACCCCAGTGGACGCCCATGATTGCAGAGCTCAATATAGTCATCATGCTGCAAATATTAAATTAGGTCAGAGAATAGTATCATCAAATACAAAAAAGATATAGTAGCAGCTCATGGGCTATTTATTTGTTTGAGAGAAAAGTGGCTGTCACATCTTGTTACTGAAATAATAATTTTTAACTGCTGTATTAATCAATAAAGATTTGCAGAGTTCGGTATTTCTGAGATGAAGTGTTAGTATTATTGATACTATTGTTCGGACTGAGATCCTCATCTTGGTTGTCATTTCCACAACGTTTCGGCCGATGTACCCTCCGGAAGAAGGCCAGAGGGTACATCGGCCGAAACGTTGTGGAAATGACAACCAAGATGAGGATCTCAGTCCGAACAATAGTATCAATAAAGATTTGCAGGTATTGCCCAATGGTAATGCATTGGTAATGCCTTGAACTCCAGTTGAAAAGGGGTCCAAGGTTCTACTTGCGGTAAAACTAGGATAATCTTTGGTTTGACGTACATAAACCTATGGTAGTTTAAACAACATATTCATCAGAAATAAACACAATAACAAAATTAAACCCCTGTCTTTTGATCTTTATTTATTAAAAATTGAAACGTCAGATTAGCCCCATTATCCTGTCCACAACTTTCACCACCTGTGGGGGCAAATCTGTGACCTCCATCCAAATATCCAACAAAAAGACAGGCATTTAATGTTGTTATTGCATTAATTTCTGATGACTATGATGTTTAATTATACTTTTTAATAAAAAGATTATACTTTTTGGGGCATTTGTATAACTTTTGGAGCCTTTGTATGCTGGCTTAACACTGCTATAGGGTTATGTACATCAAACCAAAGATTACCAAAAGTAGAAGTTGCAAATGATAGTGATTTTCTCAGAAAAAGGAATCTACAAAAAAGTTTTTTTTCCAATATCAAGAAATCAGGATATACGTTGTCTGGAGTTTTTTATAAAACATTATCATTATTTCATGAATTATTCAGGCTAGGATCATCCTAATCTTTGTTTCAATCAGTATTTTTCATGTGTGTTATTCTTTAGCTTCCCTAATATTATCTGAAGTTCTGAGAGAATGTATATATGAATGAATGAATGACTTGGCTTCGTGAATGGAGATTAGGATAAGGTTTTCCACGTCTTTTCAGGTCCTAGGTCAGCTGGGCATGAACATGAATAGCCATAAAGTCTGCACAATGGAGTTTTAAGGTGAAGTGCAATGTGCGCGCCGCAGACCCCACCATATATTTCATTAATTATTAAGGATCGTGGCTTTTGGAGATGGAAATATCAATTTGTTTTTATTTATAAAAAAAACTTTCTAGAGATCATGAATGTTGAACATATTTGATTGATTCTTCTCTCACCATGAGTCTAATATAAATCTAATATATCTAATATAAATAACTTTGCTTAATATATATGTAAATTTAATGATAGATGGATAGCTATGAACAGGCTGAGATAGGTAGATATGAACAGAGATAGATAGGTAGATATGAACAGAGATAGATAGATATGAACAGAGATAGATAGATATGAACAGAGATAGATAGATAGATGTGAACAAAGTTAGATAGACATAAATAGATAGGTAGATATGAACAGATTGAGATAGATATGAACAGATTGAGATAGATATGAACAGACTGAGATAGATAGATAGATATGAACAGACTGAGATAGATAGATAGATATGAACAGACTGAGATATATAGATAGATTGATATGAACAGAGATAGATAGATATGAACAGACAGATAAATAGACATGAATAGATAGATACGAACGGACTGAAATAGATGAGACTTTAAACATGCAAATAAGAATGTGATAAATTTCAAAACAAATTCTTCATCAAAACAATAAGATCCCAAAGTTTAAAGAATCAAACCTTGCCATTTCATTCTCAAGTAACCCTACAGTGTGTCCCAACTCATCATTTCTGTGCCCTTTTTCGCTTTCAGAAAACTGTTTGCAAGATGAAATATACCATGTGTAAGTAAAACATGCAAGTCTGTATTTACTAAAATCTTTATGATTAGAATTTGGATAAAGATATCCAACAAGATGATATTAAAACCCATAAGAACCCAGACCCATTTCTACTTGAAGGAACATTATGTGGGATTCTGGGTAGGCAGATTGACACACAGTCACGTGACTGCACCAGGATGTTCATTAGATGTCACATAGTACACTTCATGAGTTAAAACCAAGGATAAAATATAATATTATATAAGAGACTGTGCAGATCAATTAAATTGTATCTGACACCGGTGTCACAGTGGGTTCTTATGGGTTAACACTAACAATGAGGAAAAACACATTGCTTGTAAAATAAACAATTTATTTACATGTTTCGCTGGTTTCAACTTCATCAGAATGCAATGAAATACAAGGAAACAGAATTGAGCCGGCATAGACGATTCATACACATACGGTCATTTTAGTTAAATTTCTAATGGTCAAACCTTTCTTCAAACAACTCCTTAAACTCAATTTTCAAAATTATACATAAATATCTATCACTATAGACATAACTGAATTTTTTTCAAAACAATTTAAAAAATTAAAAATAATTGACGTTTATCGTTTGTTTCATGATTATGACAATGTCAAATACGAATAACTACATTACCAAAATTTCAAAACTTTATTTCACTTGTATTTCATTTTATTCTGATGAAGCTGAAACCAGTGAAACATGTAAATAAATTTATTTTCTATAGTTTTGAGAAGGGTCATTAATATTCAAATAATTTTTCGGACGATTGAACTCCTTCTTGTTAATTGTGTTGTAAACACAACGTTTCGGCCGATCCATTCTTCAGGTGTAAAATCCGAGTGTGATGGGTTAAACTTCTGTTTAACCCATCACACTCGGATTTTACACCTGAAGAAGGCCAAAGAATGGATCTGCTGAAATGTTGTGTTTACAAGGAGTTCATTGTCCGAAAAACTCTTTGAATGTAAATAAATAGTTTATTTTACAAACAATTTGTGTTTTTCCACATTGTCAACCATTAATATCACATAATTTCTACTTGAAAATCAGTTGATTTTCATTCATGTTTATTAATGAATGACTGATTTTCACAATTATCTTGAAAGAAACAATTCCATTCATAGCAAAAGGTTTGTTCAAAGAGAGAGAAAAAAAAAGGTAGGTTGGTAAAGTTTTGGCTTTTGTGAAAATGTTTCCTGGATCCTCGATCTGATTGGTCCTTCAGCTTGTGCCGCTGATCATCCTTAGGAAGTGGGTTTTTACAGGGTTGGATTGAAAATCCTACCTCCCCCCACACACACACACTTTTTTTGCTTTTTTACCCATAGCTGGAAGGAGAAGTGGATTCCACTCATGGTTTTAAATTCAAAGTTGTCCTTCTCCTAGATTGGTTGCTAGCCAAGGCTAGAGAACCCAGTCTGCTCTGTTATTTTACCAATAGCTGGGGAGAAAAGTGATGGATACATGCTTTTCCAAAGGGCATTAGTGTGAAGTGAATGTAAACAGCCTCAGCTGAAGATTGAATTCTGCTCACTGAATCCATTTTCCTTGCCGGTAAGCGTCAGTCTACTCCAACCTACCAATGTTTACTTATACTAAATCTACAGATGGTGGAAGTTTGTCTAAAATGGCCAAAATGAGAGCTGCACACTCTAAAATAAAAAATAAAAAACAGATACCTGTATAAAAGCTCAATACAATTGATGGTAGGATACATGAAGTGTTGTATTAACCATTGTTGTATTTGGTCCATGGAAGTAAAATCCTGAACTCGGAGAAAAAGGAAGATTCGAAACTTTATAAAAAGAGTGGGAGAGAGATAATGAGAGCCAACAGACTGTTCCCAACAGGGGAACTGGCCCCGTGCTCCCAGGCCCAGCTGCTCTCTGCCTCTCTGAGGGTGTCTGTGTCACTTTTATCGAGTTTGAACTCCCACACTGATTTCCCGCCCACCAACTGCAGTCAGGGTCAATATCCTGTTTGACTTTTTAACACCTGGTCCCTTGCAGTTTGGGGTTTTTGTCAATATCCTGTTTATAACTTTTTACACCAGTGGGGATCAAATCTGTGACCTCTGCCCATGGCTGCCTAAATATCCAACACCATAAGGCACTTGAAGGGGTCCCAGGGCGGGTTTTGGGGTCTATGGTCTTTTCTTTTTAGAGCCAAATTCTCATCTTAACCACTGAGTTTTACAGTAAATAGAAACAATTAATTTAGTTCATTGTTTTGTCCTTGTTATATATGTGTATATATCTTTAAGATAGGGGTGGAGCCCAAGTTGAGCTGTGCCTCAGGCCCCTATTTAGCTTAACCTGGCCCTGGATACTCGTCCTCATCACCTCAATGCCAAACAGCCAGTTGCAATGAAAGATTATCGCCAACACCAGCCAGAGTGAGTTTTTCGTTAGATTCAGTGTTACAAGCTAAAGACATGAAGAGGTGAGATGAGGGGATTAAGAATTCCAAGTCTTACCAGCAAACTTTTCTATCTCGTCCCTCCATCTTGTGTCTGGTTTTTTCCTACTTCGTTTACTCTCCCATGGGCACAAATCAGTTAGTCTTTTCCCCCCATCTATTGTCATCTCTCCTTGCTAGGTGACCAGCCCATCTCCACTTTTGCTGCTTAATTAGTTGTATAATATCTTTTGCTCTAGTCCTCTCTCTGAACTATATTGATCTTTTTCTATCTCTTAGAGTTATCCCTAACATTGCTCTTTCCGCAGCTCTCTGTTTCACATCCATAAGTCACAAATCATGTATAAACACCAGTGAGACCAATACAAGTAAACCTAGAGCAAGATTAAAGCAACTGGGGGCCCTGTGTTAGGAAAGGGCTTCTTAAAGTTCAAATCTAAAGATTATTAGGGGTCACAGACATTGGCGGATCTACATGTTGGAGGCCCCGAAGCTTGAACTGTTATGGGGCCCCTTTCACAACCAGTGATAATAGGGAAACATCCAACAAGGTCCGAAGGCCCTTGCTGCCCTTGCAAGAACCTCAAGGCCCAAAGGGGGTGATGGGGTGGAGTCCTTGAAAATGGGGCTATGCAGTGAGCCCATTCCCACCAGCGGTCTGGGTAACCACTGTTATCTTCTTCAATGTGGTTTGGCTTAGATATCCTTTGATTAGTAGCCGATCACTTATCTCTGTGCTTGATCTGTACAAAAACTGCATAGATTTTGTTGAAAGATTCATTCATTAAAAAAAAGTTTCTTCTGGGGCCCCTCCGGGTTTTGGGATCCTGAAGCTTAAGTTTCACCAATCTCATAGTAGATCTCCCACTAGTCGCAGAAATATTTGAAAATCTTTTTAAAGAGTAATTATGTAACACCCCTACCAATGTGTACCTGAATTTTGGATTTGTGCTTACACATTATTTTGGCCTAGGTACACCCCAGATTTCTGTTATTAGAAATTTTTTTTAAATTAATGGTAATATCTTCTTTTTTTTCTGGCAGGAGGCTGAGGCCTCTCTCAGATTATGAGGCCCTGTGCTGCAGCCCACTCAGCCTATATGTAAATCTGACACTGAGTAAACCCACAACTTTGGATGCATGATTAATATCTTTGGACAGAGTGGTGATAAATCAAAAAGTATCAAATCCTATAATGGGGTGCTTCCTTGGAAAAGCAGAAGATCTTAGCCGACCAAGATTGAATGGAACATTGTGTTGTAATCTGATTGATTGATTTTTATCAATCAGTATTTCCAGGTTGGCTGGTAACTAAAAAGAAAAACACAGTTCGGGTTAGTCACACAATAGAAACTGTCAAGTGACCAACATCTTTTGGCAGCTTGCCTTGTTGGGGGTGACCAATTAAAAAAGGGGTGAGCAATGAATACATTACTTCTCTCACCTTTATTGGGCAGTAATCACTAAAAAGTCTGAATTTTGTGCTGCCACAAACTAAGGGTCCAATTTAGCATCAACTTACACTCTAAATTGAACGTCCCACTAAAAACCTTTTTTTTTTTTCAAAAAACAAACATAACAGTAAATGTTCAAATTTTCAGCCCTGTAGCTCCATTGGTGCAGCTTGTACATGCCACAAATATATACATAGCCAGCCAGCCAGAATCACTTAAAAACTGAAAAAACCTATGTTGACATTTTTGGTTGATGGTTTCTGAAAGAGAAAGACACAAGAGAGGAACGTCTAGTTTTAGTTGGTTGGTGAGCTTTGGTCTTTTTGCTTTCATTTTATTGGAGTACTTTTAGAAGAAGGCTGATCAGTTCATTACCAATGATGACACCACAGATAACAAAAAAGAAAAATTTACAAATAGTATTTTATGGAGCCTTTTATAAGAGAGAGTGATAAACAGATGACGTTGGAGTAAAGCAAAATGCAAAACATTAAAGTTTATCATAACTATGTGGGAGAGTTTTACTTTTTCATTTTCCACTTGTACCTGTGGTGTTGTGGGGAGTTGGAGATGGTGGTCAAGTTATTTCATTTATCCATTTAAATCCACTTTCAGATTTCTAGGCCCGTCGAAGCTTCACCAGAGCCCCATTAACCGTACATTAACACATTCTTTACTCTATCCGTTGCCAGCCTCTCACGATGCTGGACGAGGGGTCTAGACTGGTTTCCAACCAAGTCTGATGAGCCCAATCTGCCCTGCTATTTTGCCCATAGCTGGGGAGAAAAGAGATAGATTCATGACTTTACCAAGGTTATTAGTGCAAAGTGAACACAAAATATCTCAGCCGAATTTTGAACTCGGTTATTCAATTCCATTTTATGTGCTGCTCACCATTAGGCCACCTGCGCCTCCATGTTTTACTCATTGGTTAAAGGGATTGCAGCAAAAGGAATGTTTCTCTTTAATCTTCTAAAGCTGGGCTTGTCTTGGTGACACACTGTTTCAAAACTGTTTGTGACACATTACAGCAATACCTTGACTAGTGTGGTTCTGATTAGTGACAAATGAGTCATTTGATAGTATCAAGTATCAATTAATTTTCTCAAGTTGATTTATTTCCACTCAAATCTATAAATAAGAAGACAGGGCAACTAATGATGTTAAGCTTGAATTCTTATAATTCGTCTCTTCCACCAAAGTTAGAAAAGATACAGCAATATCTTGAACAGTGCAGATCTGATTAGTGCGGGTTTTGATGTTGTAAGATTAAGATATTGCTGTACGAATTAATGTAACTAAGTATAAGCTGAAAACAAAAACACATTAAATTATATTAAGACCTTGAATAGTGTGATTTTGATTACTGCTGGTTTTAATGTAGTATGGTTAAGGTATTGCTGTACAAATTAATGTAACTAAGTAAAAGCTGGAAAAAAAGACACATTAAATTATAATAAGACCTTGAACAGTGTGGCTTTGATTAGTGCAGGTTTGGCTGTAGTATGGTTACGGTATTGCTGTACAAATTAATGTAACAAGTATAAGCTAAAAACAAAACATTAAATTATAATGAGACCTTGAATAGTGCGGTTTTGATTAGTGTGGGTTTTGATGTAGTATGGTTAAGGTATTGCTGTACAAATTAATATAACTAAGTATAAGCTGAAAACAAAAACACATTAACTTATAATAAAACCATGAACAGTGCAGTTTTGAACCGTACGGACAACTTTTGGAACGAATTAACCACACTATTCAAGGTATATCTGCACTTAGGTTTTGCTAGCTAAGCCAAATATGTAATGTCATCCCGGCAGTTCAACTGACTCAAGATAAGGATCTTTTGAAAGACCAACAAAATTACACCTAATTTAGTGACACACATAGAGATTATCGGCGAGACACTAAAGTGTCACGACACACAGTTCTGACAGCACTTTTCTAAGGAACCAAAGAGCTGGAAATTAACAATAATTGCTGGCAACCAATTAAGTCTATTCATTCAAGAAATGACTGGTGTAATTTTGAGAAAGTGGCAGTTCCTTGATGTCATGATTCTGGCCAGCATGAGTATTTTGTTCCGACATATCTTAAGTCTACTGGAATCATTCAACTCAACTGTGTAGATATAGAGATAAAAGAACAAAGTTGTAGCATTCGTCAACCAAAACTGTCAACATAGGTTTCTTCAGCTTTTAAGTGATTCTGGCTGGCTGGTAATGTATATATGTGTTACATGCAAAGGCCACATCAATGGAGCTAGAGGGCTGAAAATTTAAACATT
>VCCN01001378.1:2363350-2389668 GCA_006491835.1 Architeuthis dux | reverse complement strand
ATTAAGCAATCAATCTTCAGAGGTGGAAATAAAGTTTGTTAAAATTATTGTGACAGATGAAATAAAAATTCAGCCTAAGCTTAAAGGGAGGTAACTTTGATCAGTAGTTGTTCCCCTTGATATTAACATTTAGATTTTATATGAATTTAAGAGTTAAGCTAATGGATCAATCGTAAGATTAAAAAAAAAAAAGCTGGCCTAAAGAGCAGTGGATTTTTTTAATACAAAAAGCCACTTTATTTAACTTTTGTAACAAATAAACTCAAATAAAATAGTATTCTTCAAAACATTTTCCAAATATGAAATATTAACCCAGTAATTGCAGCGGGTGGTGAAGAGTAATAGTTATTACTATTACTGCGAATGACTGAAATTTCAGTCATTTCCAGTAATGGATTAACTTCTTTGACTCCATCAAATTACTGTATATACCAGTGTATAAGTCTATCTCGTATATAGGTCGGGCCTTGATTTATTTGCTGGTAGTAACCATTAAATATCTTTAATTTTTTAAGCCAAGTCCTTCTCATTGTGTTTCAATTTCAACCTTATGAAATTATTACTCATGTATAGGTTGAAGCCCAATTTTTGACAAAATATTTGGTCTTCAAAACCTCAACCTATACATGAGTATATACACTAAAGTTTGATGGTACATCTAAAAGTAAAAACAGCTGGAGACTGACCCGTTTGGAATGTGAAAAAGAAAAGAAAAACAAAGATGAGAATGTATTGTCTGAATTTTTTAGATGAGGGTTCATCAATATAGATGGATCTTTTTTGGACTGTTGTTCTCGTCTTCATTCTTCTTTCGAGGACAACGAAAATAGAAAGAGGAATGAGGATACTCTGCCTCCAAGCTTAGAATGGGGCTACTCGTCCCAACATTCCAAACCATCTTTTACAGCACACACCTGAAGAAGGCTGTAGCATACAATGACCAAAACATTGTGTTCAAAAGAAGTACCAAGACAAGAACAACAGTCAAAAAAAAAAATCTATATATAATGAGAATGTACGAAACCAATGAATTGCAGTGATGACATCACGTCTTTAAAATACAAAGAATTCATAGAAAAAATAAATTTAAATTCACTTTGTCTTTTGATAATATTGTCTGAATAACAAAATATCTCAAGTTTATAATGATTTATGAAGATGAAGAATCACTTAAAAACAACCCACAAACTGGAATACATTTCAGAAATACTTAAATCAAAATGTTGGTAAAGATTTCAATAAATGGAAAGCTTTTTCCTTTTAATGCAAATGTTAGAGAAATGTTTCTTGCTAATTTAAAAACAATTTTATTATTTTGATTTATTAGATATTTTGAAATCTCTTTGTAGAATTTCTTAAAAGTAATATATGTATCCTAACATTATACTGATTAATATTGTATAAGGATATTATATGATCAATTCAGGCTGGGTTACCTGGTTGAGAGGGTATGATGTTGAGAAACCCAAAACCCTGATGACATCACTGAAGACTCATCTCGGGGCATCTAAGAGATGCATTTTTCTAATTATGATATACAATATATCAGTATTATTTTATATTAACATATTAATTATATTTATTGTACTAATATATGATGTATGAATATTGTTTATTATATTAAAATAATATTATGTACTGTTCATAGTTTTAGAGGCAATGCACTTTTTTGGTGGTAGAAATAATCACATCTCACTTTTTTTCTTTTTTTTTTTAATATTTCTACGATTTTTATGAATTGTTGGAAAAGATTATTCCCAAAAGATCAAGAAAAACAAACAACATCAAAACAGGGTTGTCAGAAGGGGAGATAATCCTAGCTTTATCTCAGAGACTTACCCAACACAGTCGTTGGGATAGTGTCAAATTTAGAAATCAAGTCTGGAGGCAGATGTTCTGTACCAACCTCTTGGGGCGGGCCCGCCTCCAAAGGCTGGTATTGAACCTCTGCCTCAAGACTCACTCGATTTGTAAATTCGACATCATTCCAATGCCTGTGTTGAGTAACTCTCCGAGATAAAGTTAGGATTATCTCCCTTTCTGGCCAAATCTGGGCAACCCTGCATCAAAAATGAAACATGACCTGAGATTTGATACAATTTTGCCGCTTAGATAAAAAAAAAATTAAAAATAATAAAACAACTGAACAAGATTCTGTTTTTGTTTTTTTTTCTTCTTGAGCCGAGGAAGGACAATTTTTTTTTTTTTTTTTTTTTTTTTTTTTTCTTTTTTAAATTTTGGAAATTAAAAAAATAAAATTCTTACCTTAAATCATGGATCCGAGTAACATAGACGTTTTTTTTTTTTGAGGTTTTCCTTTTTCAGCTTAGAAAGATTTAGTCTTTAATTTAGAAATTTTAACTTTAAAATCCTTTTACTTTAGAAATGCAAGGGTTAAGTTTAAATCCACCTGAACTAACCATTTAATATGGGCATAAAGTAATGGAATTTATTTGCCAACCCATTTAGGCAGAATGTGGCACAAGGCCTTTTGCAGTGTGTGGCCCCCACACAGATATGGGGGAAAGGCTAAAAATTGTCTACTTCCTTCAGTCTTGCCCTTTTGCACACCACAGGCATCTGGGAATAACCTAGACCCTACCCCTTTTAGTGCAATAGGGAGGTGCTGCCTGAGGAAATGGGTACCCTGGAACTAGAAGCTGAAGTGTAGATCTTTGACCACAAATGACCCAGGACCGTGATCAGAGGATCTGATACATGCATGAAGTAATAGCTGTTTACAGGGCCAACCCAAGCCTTTATGTTCATGGGGCTCTAAACAGAATTTGATTTCAGGGCCCCACCACTGCATCTTGGGTTCCCCCTTTGGTCTGCTTAGTTCACTTATGCTTGAAGGAAATCTAATATTTGGAAATATATTTTAATGTTTGTAGAAAGTAGAAAAGAAAATCTATGATATACTTAAAAAAATAGTTTCCATAACAGGATGTAAATATCTTTAGACTGAAATATTTCAAGGAGATGCAGAGTGGCGTAAGAGTTATCAGCATGGAAAAAAGAATCGATGGACCGAGTTTGAGTATCCTCCAATGTTGCTTACGTTCACTTTGCACCAATGCCCTTGGGAGAGGCATGGATCCACTTCTCCCACCAAACTATTGGTAAATAGCAGCCCTTTAGCACTGTAAGAAGGTCCATCTAAGGAAAGGTTATGCTGAGAGAAAAAAAACCTCCAGCTTGGCAGTCACCATAGCTGGTCCCAAGCCCAGGAAAAAGAGACTGGTTGGACATAGGGCTAGCAACACCATGCAGTAAAACCAACTTGCTATTGAAATCCACTGTTCATAAATTATACACTTTATGTATTAAATATCTTGCTGATAGATATGTAGCTAATGTAGATCGTTTTTCAAAAGATTACTACACAAGACACATGTATAGGAAAATATCACATAAATAATGGTTTTGATTTGCTCCCCAAAGTTAAACAAGATGGAACCCGTCTATTATTTAGATGGGTGATCATTGGTGATGCTTAGTTACTGTCACCAAAAATAGTAGCTGTTCACAGAGATCCTTTGCATAGGAGCCAGTCCCGAACACACAAAAGGAGGAAATTTAAATAAGCAACGGACTGGTTTGTGTAAATAAATAAAAACAGGAGATGATTTTTGTCTTCTTTGACTTGCCAGCAAGCTAAAAGAACTTGACAATAAATTCAAAATGGAGAACGAAAATTTTTGAAGATTTCAATTTTCACCAAATGAAACATGAAAAGTAGCATTTTTTTATGGTCTTTCTTTTTGATATGATACACGAAAATCTTAAAAGATATAACGATGATAGCTGGAGATTTGGGGGCCTTGGCTCCTTGGCGGGGACCCCTTCCAACATTTAGTGCAGTGGTTCCCAACCTGGGGGCCGTGGACATTGTATAATGTTAGTAGGAATGCAGTAGGTGAACTACTACTCATAAAGCTTTTGGGGGTTTGGAGGGGCGATTTAAATCCCCCACCCTCAGCTACACCCCTGTATGAAAGCTTTTAGGGATTTTTAAGGGACATGAAAATTGATGATGATGGAAAGGCAGTTTGTTTGCTTTTTTTTCTTCTTTTGTTGGGGTGTATTGTTTCCATATGATCCCAGGAGTAGAGATCAAGGCACAACATGCCGTTTTAGAGGTTGGCACCTAACATCAAGGATCATTGTTTAGTGAGAGTGAAGTGTTGATATAAGCTCAGTCAGAATTATATGCTACCCTCCGCCATTACCATGATTCAGACAGAGTAGCCATTCTCAACCCTTTTTTTTTTGGCCATGGGCTCCCTTAAGAGCACAGGTTCCAGGTCCCCCTGTCAAACAGACAGAAATTCATTTATGAGAATGGCTTAGATAGAGGATCCATGCATAATTTCAAGAGGAGCATGAGCCCACAAGGAAAAAGTGAGAATTTCTCTAATTATTTTGGGAATTCTCTTATCAAGTGTTTGCATAATATCATGATGAACATAGTATATTAAAAAAAATGTTTTTCATAGATTTGAAGTAGCTTTTCAAACTAATCATTTGGTTGAAGGTGCGAGGGGTGTGGGGCATGGGGGGCAAGATCCCACTTCTAAAAATGGTGGTAAAAAGGTTGAGAACCACTGCTCTATATAGAGGCTAAAAATATTTATTTATTTTATATGGGACATTGATTAAGACTTGTGAGGGGCAGAATGGGTCAAAAAGGAGCGCAGAAAGAAAATGAAAATTGCAAAAGTCTTTTTATATTGAGAAGAAAAAAAGGTTTTCCCCAGGTTTTATCAGAAGTCCTTTAAACTGTAATGATTCTGGTCGATGCGATCTTTCTGGGTTAACTTGCTACTAGTGTCCAGATCTAACATACTCTGAAAAGTCTATAAAATCTTTCTGATAGTGAATTCTTGTGAGTTGGAAAACTAAGGAGTATGGGAATTAAATATCTGCAAGAAAAATTCAATTCCAGGCAGGTTTTATACTTTATGTCAAACTCTGACATCCTCAGACTTGAGTTTTTCTCCCATGTTATCAATTCTTTTTTAGGAATCATAACAGATTTTTACGATTGGTAGAAGAACCCTGCATAATTGAGATTTACACTAAAGTAAACTATTAACAGATTGGCTCTTTGGGTGTGAGGGGAATGAAGAGATATTACAGGTGCAAAAATAATGAAGGGTCAAGCAATTGGGGCCCAATTTCTGAGCCCAGTTCTCTTCTCTTTTCTTTGCTTTAAAACAGACAATTTAATCAAGAAAATTTGAATAACAAAACCTCAAAACTGAAAGCCTGCTGTTGAGTGAGAAATTAGTAGAATAGTAAGATGATGATGATAATAATAATAATAATAATAATAATAATTAATTAGGGGAAGAACTATCCTAACAACAGCATTGCTGAAGTCGGCGAGAATACTGAGGAGAGTGTTGGAGTATTGAGGTGACTTGCTGTCACTTAATCTCCAGTGAAAGCCACCAGTTATTGCCGGTGTGAAAATTCAATAATAATAATAAAAGTATTAACAGTGGTACAACTTAGCTTTCCTGTCTGTTTTTTCCGTCTGTTTTTTTTTCTGTCTGTCTGTTTTTTCCGTCTGTCTGCCCATTACCCTCGGGACTACCTGGCTGAGACTTGTTGAGTCAAAACGACTTGTTTGAAAATCCTGTTAGAAAACGTTGACAGTCTTCCTTGAAGCTACTAATGATTCATTTCATGAATATCAAAATCTTCATTATATATCACATAGACATTCATTTACACGAGAGACGAAAAGATCATTTAAACAAATTTAAAAAGAATCCTCGTTCAGTTGTTCCCAACTATGAAAAAGAAAGACAAGAAAAAAAAAAAAAAGAACTATAAACACAAACACACAAATAATTCTCAGGAAAATTATCCATATTACCACTTTACCAAATATAAATACTTTTTCAAACATTTTTTATTTTAAAAATTCCAGAATCTTTTATTGTCTTTCTTAGATTCAAAAATGCCATTATTTAGATATTTTTAAAAATTTTATGATTTTTTTTTTTTCTTCTTCCAGAAAAAGTCCGTGAATAGCGCCCAAAAAAAGAAAGAGAGAGAGAGGGAATAAGTGAAGGAAATAACATTATACTTATATGTACTATATCACATTTATAGAATACGTGCCACACTTGTAATACGCACTAACCCTTTTAATAACACCAGATGCCTTCTGTGAACCAGAACTGTATATCTTGCCCTATAATCGGGATATCTACACGTATGCATTTATCTGTGTACTCATATATGTGCAAGAGAATACGTACATAGATACATATATAATCACACTTATATATATATGTATACATCAAAACACACACATTCATATTTATACAGTACATATATATGCATAAGTCAATGCATAAGTTATGTATTTATATATACACACGATTCTTTTTCAGTGTATACATAAATACACACACTTTCTTTTTAAAGGTTTATTTTTCTTTGACAACATGCATGTATCCGATGCATTTATTAAAATGTTTTGTTTGTATTTATTTCAACATATTTCTCCATCTTTTTTTCTTTGAGGCAGACAAGTTTTAAACATTGAAATATTTTTCAATCATAAATATGTAAATACAGATGTAAACACAGTTTTTAAAAAAAAAAAGAAGAAAAACACACACAAAATGTTATACACATACCAACATGTATAACTTGTAAGATATGTGTGTATACATGTGGAACCTGTGTTTATGTTAACATATGTAAATCTACATGTACACATTCAGGTTTATATCAAACATTTGTATTACCTATCAGTTTCCGGCTACCAGTTTTTTGTTATTCTGATAGCAAGGAATTCTTAAATAGGCACCAAAATTTTATAAGGTCAATTTTTTTGATCTTGGTTTTGTCATTAAAGGATGTTATTTAAAACAATTTTTTTTTTCTGTTCACTTGTCCCCTGTGATATAATTCTGCTAAAGATTAAAAAAACAAAAACAAAACAGTCATCATGGGGACGAGTGGTATTTGACAAAAACCTTTGAATAATGTCTCCTTATTGAAAACTTTTATCAGGAGATCAATATTCTGTTTAAGTTCCAGTCCCCTCCTCAGTCCTTTATCATCAACAAAGGTTTGTTTTTTTTTCTGAATTTTTAAATTCAGATTTCTTTCAATTCAGTTTCATTAGATTTTTAGAAAAAAAAAAAAAAAAAATTATTTAGCATTCTGACATTCTTCAATTCAATTCTTTTAATTCCAGGAAATTTCTACGTTTTTTTCTTTTTCAATCTTTTTTTTGTAAGCCACAGGCAAAATTTATCTTCTTTACAAAGAATGACATTGGATATTATGCACTTGCTAATCTCTTGACATGAGTAAATCATTCAACCCATGTAGATCAGCTTATACAGGCCTCCCCCGTTATAGCACGGTTTGCGTTATAACACGGGTGAATTGTGAACTCCAAAATATCAATCTAGCTCCAGAAGAGCTAAATCGGCAACCCCGGTTATCGTAGCTCAGTTATAACAAGGTTAGCTTTCTTGGACCCCAACACCCATGTTATAACAGGGGATGCCTGTATTATCGTAATGAAACTGTAGCATAAACCTTGTTCTGACTGGTGTATATTTTTAATTCTTTCTTCTTAAGTGGGATTTAATTGCAGATTTCCGCTTTTAATAATATGTCATCTTTAAAAAGAAAAAGAAACCACATTCTCAGATTTGATATGTCTTGAAGTTAATTCTGTGAGAATGTGACTCAATACAGAACATTGGTTTGTCTGTAGTTCCCCTCCTTTCCATACAGTTTGGTCAGCATTCAGTAATACCATATATGCCGGTATTTAAAACTTATATTTAATTTTGAAAAAATAAAAAAGCTATGGTGGTATTATAACTAGGGGCCGTCTACCGAAGCTCGATACGGACAGCCATGGGGCTTGGAGGAGTTGCAGTGAGCGATAGTCCTCCAAATATCCTTGTAAATCATTCGTCTTATAGTCCGGCATATATGGTACCTTCCGAAGCTTTTCTATACACATGCACACACACGGATAAACTACCTTTGAAAAGATATTGTTTTCAGTTTCTTCTGTTTGCACATGAATATATATATGAATGGCCATGCATGATAAGTGCCCAATGAACCATTTTTCAAAGTTGATAGTTTCATTATTTTTAGAGCTACAATGCTCAGTTTTTTATTATTTTGAAGCTTGAACACTTTGCATTATGATTCATAGTTTTCAAGCTTCAGAATAAAAAAATGAGCATTGTAGCTCTAAAAATAACGAAAATATTGACTTTTAAAAATGGCTTGTTGGGCACTTACTATGCACGGCCACTCATATATATATGCACACTATTTCTTTTATACAACCAGTCAGAATGTATAGATTTTTGTTCAGTTGCATTTCTTTGGTAAACTTCCCAGATAAGTTAGTGGGTTGATATATCTCAGGTGTGTGAAGCTTGTGATTATTATTGAATGATTAAATATAATAAATATATATAATGAATTTCCAGTCTATAATCAAATACTGTGGGAGAACATTACCCTGGCCAACCAGACTTTCTCTAGGCTTTGACTGAGTTCCATGTTTGAAATTTTGGCAATTCTATTGGCACACCTTCAAGCAGCTCTGCAAATACTTTTACTTTTGTATTATGACTATGGCAGCAGCACCACATCTTTTTTTTTCTCTAGCTTTTGATGCTGTGAAAATTGAAACATGTTACGTGTCAAGATTTTTCTTTTATTGTGCATACATGTTTGGATATGTGTATACTTCTTTTAGAGAGAAATTTATATGCGCACATAAATGGTTATACATAAACATACAAGCATATACATATATCACATGTATATTCATATACATGCAGTTGTATGTATATACATGCAGTTGTATGTATATACATATATCAGGGCCGGCCCAAGCCTTTATGGGGCTCTAAGCAGAATTTGATTTGGGGGCCCCCACCGCCTCTTGGGGAGGGGCCCTCTGGTGGCTACAGGGCCCTAAGCAGTCGCTTAGTTTGCTTTTGTGTCGGGCCAGCTCTAATATATATATATATTCATATAAGCATATTTATACATTAATGAATTAATGTCTTATATTTTATAGAAACTTACTAAACTTAGCTTAGCTGAGTACAGAACCAAATTTTGTATCGGGAAATGAGTGTAGGAAGATTATGTTGCACCAATGTCTAAGATTTTTGAATAACTGTTCCTGCTCAAAAGTTATAGCCCAGATTTGTCTTATGTTCTTAAACACATTAGCAAACAAAATTTATTATCAAACATGAATGTAAAATATTCTTGTTATCGACATTGTCTGAAATATATATGAACTGAACGCTTAGTTAGATATCTATCTAAAGTTTAATGCTGATGAGGAAAATGTTGATATCATTGTTTTATTTTTTTTTATTTCTGTTTTTGCCTCCGAGGTAAATAGAAACTTGTTTATTTTTTTTATCCTGCAAAAATGCTGGAGTAGATATTTCTAAGTATCAACTATCTTTTTGAATTTAGATTATTTTTTTTTTTAGTTTTTAAAGATTTTTGTAAAGGAACCCCAAATATGACCTTACAGGCCTAACAGACACAGTACAGGCACAACATATTCTATATTGCATAGCTTGTAATTTTATTATTTTTTTTAAATTTAAAATTTTGTTTTTTCATTTTTTATTGAGTATAACTTTGATGGTTGGTTTGTCAGTGTAAAAAAGAAAATTGCATAGCTTTTTTTTCTTCGGAATAGATCAGCCCTCATTTTATATTGGCCTTATATATTAAAAGATGCTGACTTTATTCCAAAAGATAAATCTTCAAGAAATAGTTGTCTGAAAGTTCCCCAAATAATTTTTCATCAATATACTGTATATGACTAAACCATGAAACAAGTCACAGTAATTATTGTTTCAATATTTATCGATCATTTTGAATACACTTAGCGAAAGCAATAATCAGACTTTTCTCCTTGTTAACAAACCAAAATAATCAGATTGTCACTCTGTCTAACTTAGCCTTTAAATTTGAATTGAGCAAATTCATACCAAAAAGATTCATCAGTTTTCAATCTTAATTCAAGCATTTAAAAGTTTATTCCATAGAAAATATGTTTTTGGAGTTTTTTTTTTATCCTTTGGCTGTTTTCTTTTTTTATTTCATTCCATTTATAAGACATTTACATCCAAACTTTCACTTTCTACTTCAGTGGTTCCCAAGGGAGGTATTTTAGCCAGGTAATTGGGGAGGAATTTCAGTCTGAGAAGGAAGTTATAATGGTGAGAAAATTACTAGATTGCAATTCAAAATGGGGGAGGTATTGAGGGATCACAAGGGAAGGAATGTGACCCGGGACTCTGAGAACCGCTGTTCTACATCATTCATTTTGACAGATTTGTCTATAAGCCATTGAATTAATTTTTCAATTTTTTTTTTTTTTCAATTTTCATTTTTTTAATTTTGTTTTTATTATTTTATTGAATCACTTTAACACCCCCACCCCCCACTAGAATGGTTTAGGGAAGGGTGGGTTTAAGATGTTTAAGGGGGAATAACCCATGGCTGACAAATTAATCTATTTATATGAGTGAACAATATCTTTTAACTTTGTCAATAAAATAAAGCATTTCTCCCCGCTTAGACTGCTTTAGGGGTGTAAGATGTTTAATTGCCAAAACTGAAGGTGGATGACTGCCACTCTAGGGGGTGGAGGGGTATGTTAAAATGATCCATTTTATTTCTAAGAAGTAACTGAAGCCACACTCTTAACTGAAAGGAGTTTAAATTTAGATTTGCTTTTTGCAAATTTTTGTAGTGTTTTTTCTTTTTTTCCCTTTTTCACGAAGACCTTATCTACTGACAAAAAACCATACAGAAGCCAAATCATCAGATATATAGTCACATGTAAGTATGTATACACATATACAAAGTTGTTTCATATGCTCAGTTTATATCCAGTCATGGTATGAAACCATTGCACTTTCGAAAAACCTTTCATTTTGTTTACAGCATTAATTTGCGCTTTAATAATGAGATAAAACATTAAGTCCCTTGCTTTATTGGAGCCCTTGTTTTGTAAATGAGTTTGCTAGCTTAGAAAGGCAAAAATAAGTGTAGTTTAAAATCTAGACGACGGTTGCCATACGTCCATATTTTCTTGAACGTGACCTCCATCTAGGTCTCAAAACTTTCATCCGGAAGAAATTCTGGAATTTCAGCTTCCATCGTTTTCTCCGGTGAAAAAAAACCTGAAACTATAATGACAAGAAAGAGGCCAGAACGCCTGTACAGTGTTGTCAACTTGGCAGTTTTAGGGCTAGCATGTAGTGCCATGTACTGCTTTTTCTTGTTCTTCAGCCACGTGCATTAATTCTTTTTACATTGCTATTACAGCCATAAATGAAATGTTGAAAGTTCACCATTTTTTTCTTATGGCTTTTTTGACACTGTAGCATTTGTCTCTCTTGCCCTGCATTTAAGGCATTTTAGCAATTCTCAACCATAACTAGCCAGTGTCGCTATATTATTTACGTGTGTTGACAACATGACCTGGAATATCCTCTTTTTTTAAAAAATGTTCAAATATGGCAACCCGTACTCTAGACACAAAGGCAGAAACAAATATTGCATTTACGTATCCATACACTCACATATATATTCATATACAGTGTATATCATTGTGTATGCCAGTAAAAAGCTTAATTCATTTTCAGTTTTATTTCTTTGTATAATAATATTTTCTTTGAACACCCCATTGGTAAGCTTACATGTTAGCCGTCAATGCTTGACCAAAAAGATCCAATTAATATTAATAAAATAAAAGTGCAATAAAAATGTAAATGTGTTGAACAGAATTCAAGACATAAGAAGCCATTATTATTAAAATAAAACTTAAAGTAGTATAGCAAATCTGGAGATTGAGCCGAGGAAGAAACATTAACATTTAAATTCATATAACAAATTCAAATTTTAATATCAAGGGAAGTAACTTCTAATTAAAGTTACTTCCCTTTGAACTTTAGGTAAATTGTAAAAGGTTTTTTTATTTAATTCACAAAAGAGTTCTCTAATTTTTATGCTATTCACAGAAGAGTTCCACAGTCAGTTACGAGTGATTCATGAAATTAAGTGTTAATATCTGTTGGTCTGTTCATGAATATAACAACGAATACCAAAAGCAAATATTTCTAATTTAAATAGTATTTCTTGAATTCAGATTTTTTTAAAGTAAATTTACCTTAAAAGGTGCAAGGGAAATCTTTTAAAAAGAATTTGTTATTCAATTTACAAAAGAGCTCCACTTTTTATTCCATTCATTGAAGAGTTCCACTGTGTTTAGAAGTGGTATGAAGTGGTTTATGAATTTAAGAGTTATACAATCTTCTTGCCAAGTGAGGTGGCATGAGGTGTGAAAAGAATTACTTAGAGTTAAGATGCTGAATAGCCTTCAGACGTATAAATAAGAGTAACATTTTTGTTGTGCATGAATCTAAATCTGACAAATTATTTGTTTTTCTTCTCACAGATACTGAATTTGATGCATATTATTGGATTCTTTTGTAATCAGCTTCTTGGCACAATTAAAACACATTCAAAATGGATCCAGACATTTTTTTTATACCCACTTTTTATTTTTTCAAAGATAGATAACTCTTTTGCCTTTTGAAAATTCTAAACACACACACAAACACAAAAATGCCTCATAAAAAGGGATTTTCAAAATGTTGCATAACAAACCATTAGAATTTGAGGTATCATTGGAAATAGGTCTGTAATTAATGATATTACAGTATTATAAATTTGTTATTTATATACTGGAAATAGAATGTGTAGTATGCTACTGATTTTATGTATGTGCAAATTTTTTTTTTTCTATTTACAGAAGAGTTCCACAGTCAATTTCAAGCAGTATTCAGCAGTCTATGAATTTAAGAGTTAACTTTGAATGAATTATACTAGTTATGTATATGTAAGGCCACTATTGACAGTCATTCTAAATTAAAGCCTACTCCCAAAAAACCTTATTCACTTTAAAGTAACCAGAAAACATTTGCCTTTTTTATTTTTGTTTTTTTTAATAGATAATGGGTAAATAAGGGGGCAGTTGGAGCCCTTTAGCCCCGTAAGGCAGTCCATCTAAGAGAAGGTTATTCTGACAGGAAAGAACCTATAGCTTGGCAGTTGCCATAGCTGGTTTCAAGCCGGCTTCATAAAAACCTATAATTGCTACAAAAACAATGAATAAATCCCATATCATTCAAAATTGAGACAAACATTGCCCAATAATGCCTTGTCGCATGGGAGGATCAGTTATTCTTTTATTTATTTATATATATATATATATATATGCTATGTGGATGTAAGGTAATCTGATAGAATTCTAGATGTAATTTGACAATGAAAGATTGAGAAAAGCATGTTATGTCTCAAACATATCTTAATGATAATAAATGTTTAAGACGTAACACACTTTTCTCAAGCTTTCATTTCCACATTGTCAAATTACCCCTACCATATTTATGTGTATATATATGTATTAGTTGAAGATAAACTGTCATTAATCAATGTTTCTATCAAGTTTTAAGATTCTTTAGGAATTTGTGTGAGAGTTTGGTTGTGGCCAGATTTTTAGTAAAACATATTCTCTGCTAGAAATTGCCAGAGTGACAGAACCACACCCAGAAAGGAAATGCACTTTGGGGTTGGTTGCTTATTTATAAAAAGGCCAAAATGGCACAATAATCATATCTATTTCTAGTAGGGTTAGGGTCAGGTTCATTGCCTGAAGCATACCAAAGGGAAGTGCCGAGGGAATTAGACAATTCTTTCACAGGGAATAGTTTTAATCGAGAAATCCCATCTTCAGAATATACGCACGCAAATACACATCAATTGAATGCCATTAATGTTACATTATAGGGACCACCATGGAAAAAAAAAAACCTTCTCCAAGGACTTTAAAAAGTCTTGGATGGGATTGAAAACACCCACGAATATGTAGACATTGCACAACTGTTTTGTGTATGCGTGCAGTCAGTTCTCGCTTACATATTAATAAATCTATTTTTTACTGGGAATGCATACGCACATACATTAATACATGTATGTCTATGGTAGAGGTAATCTGACAATGCAGAAATGAAAGATTGAGAAAAGTGTGTTACGTCTCAAACATATTTATTATCATTAAGAGAAGCTTTATGCATTTCGCTGTGCAACATCATCATCAGAAGTGGTTTGAACAATGCAGAAAATGTACTGTGCAGTCTTTCATCTCGGGAGTATATGTTTGTGATGTAACATGCTTTTCTCAATCTTTCATTTCCATTCTGTCGGATTACCTTACATCCACATAACAAACATGTTTATGTATGAAAGTATGTATAAAGATAATTATGCATAATGCTGTGTACATATAAATATATACAATGCGAAATTGCCTATGAATAAAGACATAGGCATGGATAGATATGTGAATCCCATATCTTTCGAAAGTTGTGAACTCGCAGACACACAAATGCCAGTATGAATGTTTGCAAGCTCAGACATGACCAAATTGCTCTCTGTGTAGAACTGCCACCGTCAGCTCTGCCAGTTCCCCTGACTACAAATGGCCAAGGTGGCATAATAATGACTGTCCCTGTGCAGGCTGCACCTCCCCTTTGCACTTAAGGGTTAGGTTCGGGTTCATTGCTCTTGGCATACCAAAGGGAAGTGCTGAAAGAACTAGATAATCTTTGTCCCTGTACACGTGTGGGTCCACACTTTAAACATGACACATGTGGGTCACATTTGACCTTCATGGAGAGGAGGATAAATCCCTACACGACCAAATTGCACAACAAAACTGTGCATAGATTTGAAGGGTTGTCATCTCTTTCAAGATAATTCTGGTCAGAAACTGAGAAGTCAATGACTCATCTCTGAATTTCAGGCAAGATTTATCTTCAGGGCCGGATTAAGCTTAATAGGCACCTGAGGCACAGGTCAACTTGGGACCCCCTACTCTAAAGATATATATATATATGAATGGCCACGCATGATAAGTGCCCAACGAACCATTTTTAAAAAGTTGATATTTTTGTTATTTTTAGAGCTACAATGCTCAGTTTTTTTATTTTGAAGCTTGAACACTCTTGAATCATAAGGGAGAGTACTCACTTCAAAATAAAAATCACTGAACATTGTAGATCTAAAAATAACGGAAATATTGACTTTTTAAAAATGGTGCATTGGGCACTTATCATGCGCGGCCACTCATATAATTTTAGTTGGGGGCCTCCTAAATCCGCCCTGGGGCCCCTTAGAGTCTGGGGGTCTGAGGCTTGTGCCTCATGGTTAATACAGCACTGATTTTAGTCCAAACAATTCATAGAATAAGTTAAAGTTCACATCTCGTCAGTACGTTTCCAATCTTCATTTCAGTGGAGGTATTGAGTAGGCCTGAAGTCTCATTGCCCTTATCAAAAAATGAAGTTTCAAACTCTGTGTACTTTGACTTTTTATAATCTTGTATCTGCAGAGGCATAGCTGGGGATTTTGGGACCTGGGCAATAGGGGGCTTGGCTCCTTGAGGGGCCCTCTGCAACATTTAGTGATATTTGTCAGTAGAAATGCAGTAGGTGAACTACTATTTATAAAGACTTTGGATTTTTAACTCTTAAATTCATATAAAGAAATAGAATGTCATTTTCAAGGGAAAAAACTTCTGATTGAAATTATCTCTCTTTGAACTATTTTTATGCAATTCATTGAATAGTTCCACTGTCAATTACAAGCGGTATCAAGCACTTCATGAATTTAAGAGTTAAAATTCAATTTTGAGAGAAGGTATAGGGTTAATAACTTCCAGTGTTTAAATACTCTTTGCATATAATTTTCTTTTTGTAGCATTTACATGCCCACATACACTTATGCATGTTCATAGGTATGTAGATAGATTTATATATGTAATCTCAACCATACACACAGCAATATAGCAACACACAACCATATACCAAAACAAAAAAAAAGGAATCAAGTGTGTACACACTTGCTATTATTGGCCTGCTGTGACAACAGACAAACACATCCTCTTCCTGAGCAGATTAATTTCAATCTGGATACATTGTAAACAACCCAACCAAGTACAAAATTAACTCTCACAAACCATATGCCTTTGATTAACTCTTAAATTCAAACAAAGAAAATAGAATGTACATTTCAAGGGAAATAACTTATGATTAAAATTATCTCCCTTTGACCATTGGGTGAATTTAAAAAATCTTTTTTTTCTATTCAATTCACAGAAGAGTTACATTATATTTAATTCTATTCATTGAAGAGTTCCACTGTCAATACAAGCAGTTACATGAATTTAAGAGTTAAATTGTTTTAAAACATGCAGTTTCTGATCAGCAAGCTAATTATGGCCCCTAATGATTAAAGTCTAAACCAGCCTTTCTCAACCTTTTTAAACTGGAGGAACCCTTGAAACAACTTTCCTAATGACACATCAGTATGTTCAAATATTTACATGTATTATAACCTAAAAGTAATTATCATTATTGTAGAGTGTAAAGGAAGATAGTTTCCCACATTATAAAAAAAAAAAGACAGCCGTTGGTCTTTTTGGGTTGGTAAAAATTCCCATGCTTCTAGGTTCAAATATCATTAAGACATGGACCGCTTCTTGTTATATAAAAAAAAATCTCAAATGAAGTGAAAATCGGGTGCTTTTTTTCACACATGTATGAAACTTTTGCGGGACCCCACTTCAGAAAGGTTACTGATAATTTAGATAAACATTTAACAGAGATTTTGTTTAATCCAAAAAGACGATTGTTCACCATTAAATTCATTAAACTACAAGATTTATTGAAAGTTTCATTTTAAATTTTATTTCACATCTATAAGTAATGATACTGACTACTTAAAGCTTACTTTGTTTTTCAATGCTATTTTAAAAAATGACAAACTTTTGTAAAGAGTTTGGTAAAATTTGAATATGAATAATAAATCCAGAAATAGTATATCAGTAATTCATTTTTTTTTCTTTAAATCATGAGCATTCTTTTAGAAAAGAAAGATATAGTTTTAGCTCTTAAAATCTAATCTGTAATCAAGGGGAATAACTTCTGATCAGTTACTTCCCTTGCATTTTCAGGTAAATTCTTAAATTTTCTATTTTTTGTAACATTCTATTCATTGTGTTTAGGAGCGGTTTCAAGTGGTTTATAAAATTAAGAGTTAAGACACTGTGAATTCCTCCATCATAACAACTAAGATTTGTAATTGAAGCAAACGCTTTTAATTAACTCAGAAAACACTTGGGAAACTCAAATGTATTGATTTTTGAAGCTGAATCCAATTGATATTGCTCTGAAGAATCAAATCTATAATTGTCTTTTTCTAAAAGAAACCAATTTATTTTCCATAGGCTCCCGTTCTATAGTGCCATTTCTTTTTTTTTCCATTTTTTTTTTTGTTTTTAAAATTTTTTAAATGGCTCAGTAAAGGAAGTTTTAGTTTCATTACTGAGATATGTTTTAGGAATTGTACATTTAACTGCAGGATTATAAAAATTCAAAGTTTACCAATGAAGACAAGAAATTTTTACAGAATTACATTTTATTTTTTTAAAACATTTATTTTTAACTGCTTTATTTTTATTTAGTTATTTTTTTATTTTCAACTGCATATTGTTTTTTCAAATTTCCTTAACTCTTAAATTCACACAGAGAAAATAGAACATCAATTTTAAGGGGAATAACTTGTGATGGAAATTATCTCCCTTTGACCATTTGTTGAATTTTTAATTTTTTATTATTCAATTCACAGATGAGTTCCACTGTCAATTACAAGTGGTTTATGAATTTAAGAGTTAAGATTTGTTTTTATAGTTTCAAGGCCCATTAAGTATTGGATAATCAAGCAAATCCAAATGTTGCTTTTGATGTAATTTTGACATACACAGATATACAGGACATATATAATCTTGAGCACGACTGATTCAAAATATTATGTTATGGTTTATTCTTTATAGAAATCAGATGGTTTTGTTTTTGCTCAGTTCGAGTTTTAGCCACAGTCTTCGTAGCCAGGGTGTTCTTTCCCAGTAATTTTCACAATTTTATTTTTGAACTTTCACTTCATCTTCCAGCCTATGTGGTACAGCTCCACACCACCTTTCTACTCTTGAAGTCAAATGACTTTACTTAGTTATTTGGATAGATTTCAGTTCCTTTCTTTATACATCTATTTCCATATATATATATCATTTCATTTTCAATCGCCAATTTTTATCACAAATCTCTTCATTTTACTTTTATATATATAAAGATATATATATTATTCCTGCACATTTTTAGTTCAGTCCATGTTTATTTGAAGTATTCTCTGATACTATTACATTTTCGTTTAGTATGGATTTATGAATTCTTTTATCATCTCATACCTGGTCAGCCCTGAAGCATTCCTTAATTTCAGGAATAATGACCTTTCTGGGCACCAATGGTTAAACAGTCGGGTTGGACCCATAATACTTTATATGATAGCACCTTTTTTTTGTTGAATATGGAGCAATATCAGTTACACTGAGCATTTTGCCTACACTGCATTTGTATTTTTCATAATGTTTCACATTACAAAGAAAAAAAAATGTATGCTTTTATGCATTCGAATGAGCAGCCTATGAAGCTGACTTTCTAAAGCCAATGTTTTAAACATTTCTGCTTCATTTTAACTTTTGACAATCACCGTTTTTAATTATTATTTTTTGTTCTCCTTCTTTTACTTTCCAAACGTGAATCCCAAGTTACAAGAATGGAATCACTAAGCGTTTTTCCATCTTCAATGTCTATGCATTAATTGAAGATGGATATTGTTCCCTAACATTCTGTCATTTGGGAAGAATGTAAAAAGATAATACTCAGAATCATATCAATCAATAACAAATTGCGGAGATAACCAACAGAACCAGTGAAGAATATGTATTGCCAGGATATACATATATTGAAAAAATCAGGTTAGATTAAATGATGAGTTTTTGTTTTTTTTTCTGAATTATTTTCATCCATATGCCATCAAATGACATTTTCTAAACAAACTCGCAAAGAAATATATTTTCATGGCATTCAACATTACCATAAAAATAGTGATTTCTACCTCCAGTTTATTTAATAGACTTTTTGTTTGAAAGGATTTTTAAATCTCTGGAATATTTAATATGAAATGATTGTTGAAGGCTTCCTTCTCAGCATAATTTCATATAATTGAGATATCATCTCCCGTCACAAATCTTTGCAGTTGAACTTTTCAGCAGATCCTTCAACTGGAGCAAATATACCATTCATTTTTTTGTAGTAAATGTCCAAAACCAGAAGTTGATCTTTTATTTAGTAAGGATTCAAAATTAATGTATCATCAGCCAATGAGAAATTTAGAGTAAACTGAAACTATCAGGCCGATGAGTACACTAGGGGGGGAAAAAAGTAAGTGTTGAATATTGCATAAAATGAATGAAATCCTTAAGAAATATAGCAGCTACAATTCTTTTTTTTTTTTCTTTTTTTTAGCACTTGAATTTAAAAAGAATTCGGATAAAATGAAAAAATTAAAAACATGAAATATTTCATGAAGAATACAGCATTTAAAATGAAAAAAATAAAATTTCCTTGTTCAAATCCAAAATTCCATATTTGAGGCTTTTTTTTTTGGTTTATCACATGGTTTTCTCATAAAGTTCTGTTTCGTTCCGTTAATATTTTGCATTTGCTTTTTTGTTTTGTTTATTGTTTCCATCGGGTTTTCTTCTTTGGGGTTTATAATCATGGTGTCAATATTTTTGCACCCCCCTGAGTGATGTTCAGTAAAAAATATTGCAGACAATCCCGCATTTTTTTTCCCTTAAAACAATAAACAAGAAAAACATAACAAAACAAAGAAACAAAATTGTGTTTTTTTATAAAGTGGATGTTAAGATGTGATTCTCATTGAATGCTTTCTTGATTTTTCATTGACAAACACGACTCCTTTTTGCAAAGAGGTAAAACGTGAATGTCAGAAACCTGGATGCAAGTCAACTTGATCGGCAGTGTTGGTAGTAGAATTCACTCCTAAGCCCACTTCAATTACAAGAATCATGTGTGACAGAACTTGTTAATCTGAAAGAGAAAAAAATATTGGACATTTTTTGAGGGGGGGTTTTGATTCCATTTATTATCACAAACCTGAAATGTTCACTTCAGCTTTGATGCTTAAAAAAAGAACTATAATTACTGTATATTTAGGCAGATAAGACGACACTTGGAGCATCCAAAAAACACCCCCAAAAATGGTGTCACCTTATAGGACAGATACAAAAACAGTGAGCTAAAACCATGATATTCAGACTGAAATTAGAGTCTCTGTCTAATCTGAAGGTCGCCTTATAAGCCGAAATATACTGTAAATACACAATATATTTCAAAGTCAGAGTTAATTGTTTTTCCACTGAAAAGTACTGTATATTTTGGTGGATAAGGTAACACTTGAAGCATTCAAAACACCCCCCCAAAAATGGGGTCGTCTTATAGGACAGATACAAAAACAATGACTGAACAGGGGGATAAAACCATGAAATTCAGACTGAAATTGGGGTCTTGTCTTATTTGAAGGTTGCCTTATCCGCCAAAATATACAGTAATTTATTTGAGTTAAGAGGTTTTGCTTAAAAATATTTTTAGTTTTCATTGGATTTTCATAATTATAAAACACCAACTGCCTTTTTGGTTAATTTGTCTATAAAATGTGCCAAAATTCTATTTGGAAAATTATGCCAATTTTAACCAGTGATGATACTGTATTTCTGGGAGTCAAAGACACTATTTTTCTCTCAAAATAAATCTCAGAAATTTATTCTGCATCCCACAGTCTAAAGGTTACTTTTTTTTTGGTTTGTGTTCTTTAGGCTAGTGCATCGTTAACACTGGGAAATACAGAACCTAGAATTTCATGAACTGCTAATTACCAATCCTATACCAATTTTGTAATGTGTTTAAATCACTTAAAGTAGAGTTTTTAAATTTCACGCAGACATTCTTGCCAGTTATCAAAATTTGATTAAAACCCGATGTATTTAATTTTTACCAAACTAACTGGTCTGCTAAGCAAATACAGGAATACCTTGAATAGTGTGGATTTTGATGTAGTACAGTTAATGTACTGCTGTACAAATTAATGTAACTAAGTATAAACTGAAAATAAAAGCACGCTAAATTATAAGACCGTAAACAGTGCGGTTTTGAACAGTACCAAAAACTTTGGAACGAATTAACCGCACTAATCAAGGTACATTCTTTACTTTAAGGCTGTCTTTTAAAATCTGTCTGCTCTGTTTTTGAAATTATCCCAATTATTCTAAGGGAGATAAATGGAAATTACACTTATTAAGGGAGGTAACTTTATCAATTCAAGGTATTCTATAGAACATGGACATTTTTTTAAAAAAACACTAAGTTTACAAGAAAATGTTGAGGTCATTCTAACAAACCGAATCCAATAAAAATATGGACAATCCTTATTTTAAACTATTTAACCAACACACAACTTTAAATGTTCACATGGTTCTTCGGATGATTGAACTCCTTGTCGTTTGTGTTGTAAATAACTTTTAAATGTATTTGAATCTGATATACAAATCAATTTAATATGCAGGAAAATTGAAATAATAAACGGTTGGAGTTACATTATTAATGTGGGCAATGTTGAATCTATGCCAATTTTATATCCAAAACTGTTGAAAAATAGGGTATATTTTCTTGAAAGTGAGTTGGCTGACTTTTCTTAAATTTAATAATAAAAATCTAAAAATGGTCCAGATTTGGATTGAGGGAGGTTACAAAGCAGAAACAAATTATTTTTGTGCACAAAGAATATGAAAACATACAATGAAGAAAAAGCTGTGTCTGTAGATGTAAACACAGCTTTTTCTTCATTGTATGTATTCATACTTTTTCCATGAAGAATCAAAGCAACACTTTTTTTCTTTTGCTTTTAAATGCATAGCAAGGTGATCAGGGGAGTAACTGTAGATTTGGAGTCCTGGGGAGCCCCCCTCCAACATTTAGTGAGATGTGTTATTGTATAGTGTCAGTATAAATGCAGTAGGTGAACTACTATTCATAAAGCTTTTGGGGGGCCTGATTTCTCCCAGCTACACCCCTGGAAATGATTGAAGTAAAATATTTTTCACTAAAAACAGAAGCAAGAAGTTAGGGTTTTGTTAATTAATTAGAGCAGGGGTCGGCAAACTTCTTTGGAAGCAGGCCAGATTAAAAATATGTTATGTCTTACGGGCCAAAGTGAGTAAAAGTGAAACAATGATCATACAAGGCTATAGAAACAGCTTGTTTTTTTAATTAATGTTTTTTTAATTGTAGGAATATACCTACACAAACTATATAGGAATATACCTACATAAACTATATAGGAATATACCTACATAAACTTCCATGTACTATCAATCAATGAGAACTATTAAATTCTTTCTTTGGGGACAAAATATTGTTTAATTCTGGTTCAAATTTTGAACAGCATAGAACAGCAAGAATGCATTGTTAAAACATTTTAGCTATCAAACATTGATTTGTTTGAAGCCACTGCTAAAATGAGACTTTAGCTCTATTTTTCAATACAGAATTTCATTGTTTGCTAACCAATAATAGATATGGAAAACAAAGTTTTTGTATGCAACATCACATCTTAAATGAAGTCGACAGGCCATATGAAATGAGGTTGCAGGCCGGATTTGGCCAGCGGGCTATAGTTTACCGATCCTTGAATTAGAGTATCTATACTGAATTCAAATGATGAATAATTTTATATCTGACAGAATATGATAATTATAATGACATTTATTAGTTGAGAACATATATTTTCCCGGCACTGGTACAGAGTTCGTTTCTTTATTCACATTTATGATTTAGGCCACTCATTTAGCAGTCGCTCACACCAGCTCCAAGCAAATATAGGTTCTCAACTAATAAATGTCATTATAATTATCAGTATCTATAGTAAAAATTTGTAATGATGGCACATTTCTGATCTAAATAATAAAGTAATATGTTTTCTTAATACACATTTGTATCAAGGTAGAGTTTAAAATTAAATAATGAAGCTAAGTTTAACATTTATCTCGAACCAAACAATGTAAAACAAAATCCTTACCTTTCAGCTTAACTTATCAGCTGACACCTCAGAAATGGAATGAGAACAAAATATATCAAAATATTCTCGCAAGAAAAATCTCAAACTGTAATTGCTGATCAAAATCCTGAAATAAAGAAAAGCATCATTATTTCTGTCCAATAAATGGTTTTCAATATTGAAAATAAGGCTCTGTGTTCTTTGTTAAATAACTTTTAGGTACAAGATTGATTTATGATATGGTTTTAAAAACTTGTTGAATAATTTACTTCTGTTTAAATAAGTTGATATCAGTGACACCCTTTAATATGTTCACTGCTATGGATGAGATGAGCTGTCTTAGCAAGTCCTTAGTACAGTGCCATGGAAGAGTCAACTCGTTTTACAATAGTTTATTCTTTCCCCTCAGTAATTCCCCCAACAGCTTAGAAACAAAACCCCACTAGAAAGTGTCAAGTTCATTTACAAAATGCAAAATGGCGAGAGTAGATGAATGTATTGGATATAAGGTGGCCTTTATGTGTAGATTCATATTTTAAGATATTTCATAGTCGTTTGAATTATTAAAATATATTTATTTTAACACATTTATGTGTGTATTACATTCATTAGTTATTCTGTTGTACATATTTAGTTGATTTGTATGAAAATAAACCGTTTTAAAAATGCAATGAAGATTTTCATGTTTTTTTAGAAAAACCCAGCACAAGGGCTACAACATTAAAAAAAAATATACTTGGCAGGGAACAGATTAAGGCTTGTCTTTGATCATTTCACATAGTACGAAAAATATATCATGTTTCCAAAAAGTTAAGCTGAATCTTTTCAAAGAGGATCTTTCCTTTTAAAATGTTCATAACAAAATCAAAAGCTATATTTTTTAACTTCCTCCTAATTTTTAGTTGTTTTTATACAACTTTCAATTCAGGTCATTGTTTCTACGGAAGCGGTCAGAAATAATAAAAGACAGTCGTTTGTAAGGAGTTAAGTTTAAAAGTGTGAATCAGCATCTGCCAAACCATGAAAAGTCTTTGTGGCCGATTGGCAAAGGCAGCCAGGCATAAACTGGTAATGAGGGTTGTGAGCTGGATTGTCACCGAAGGCTTACTCTTTATTTCCAATCGCGCTGTTATTCGTTGTATAGAAACAATACCCCGAAATTGAAAATTGTATAAAAACAACTAAAAATTAAAATGAAGGTAAACACTAGTCAAATTTAATAAAAATAAAGAGAATAAAGAGCTTTTTGAATGGCTTGTAGATGCTGAATAGTTGTATAAAATATAAAATAAAGTAGCTTTCAAAGCAAGTCTCAACCCTTACAAAATCCCTTAGAACTGAACAATAAGTATAGCAATTTACAAAAATGCAATTTATAACTAAAAGATATGAAAACTGTTATATTTATACAAATCAGTAATTGTAATATCAACTTGGATTTTCATTAGAGGCAGCATTGTCAACCATTATCGATTTTTGATTAGTATTTCTTTCCTCTTCATTTTAGTTAATTTACACTCGCAACTACTTGTAGCTCAAGTGGTAGAGCAGCTGATACAGAAAATAGGCTTCCCAGGAAAAGGGGATGCCAGTTCAAATCTTGCTGAGAGCTTATTCTTTATTTCCAATGCGCTGTTTACTCACTGCTGTAGACTGATGATCTGAGTAGTTGCGATGAAAGGCAACTAAGATTAAGATGAAAGAAATACTGGTCAAAAATTAATAATGGTTAAATCAGAAATTCATTTACATGTTTTATGCCAATAATTAGGAAGTAACATTCGGTTGATTCCTAGAATGCGTGTATAAAATGGAGATAACTCATGTTAGCCTTAAAATGAACTACGGATTATCTCCCTTTTTGAACAACAGAAAAACACTGGTGCACTCAATGTTAAAAATGACACACAAATAAAAATGATTTCATTTTGTCAATGCTATAACAATCTGTTTTTCTTTCAAGGGGGAGAATCTTTAGTTCATTTTAAGGCTAACAGGAGTTATCTCCATTTTACATGCAGATTCTAGGAATCTACCCTTAACATTCATGTTGTAGGCATATCCACATGCACTAAAATATGCTACAGTTTAGAAAATTTGGTGGTATTTCTGAAAAATGTTTCGGGAAATATAAGATTAGTAATATGAAGAAGAAAAAAAATTAGTTGAAAACAGGAACTTTGCAGCGACTATTTTAGTAAAGGCAATTTAATGGAATTATTTTGGTCTTTAAAGAATTTCTCCATCTGTGATTCATGAACAGCCTTTGACCCCCCAAAACATTTTCAAGATCACTGACACACGGATAAAGATATTATCAAAAAAACATTTCAGTAGGAAAATTTTTGAAAATCGAGAATTCTCAGCAGGGTTGCCAGATTTGGCCAGAAGGTGAGATAATCTGAGCTTTATCTCAGAGACTTACCCAACACAGGCATTGCAATAGCATTGAATTTTGAAATTGAACGAGTGTGAAGGCAGAGGTTCAATATCAGCCTCTTGAGGTGGCAAACTTTAAGAGGCTGATATTGAAACTCTGCCTCCAGTCTCTGAGATAAAGCTTGGATTATCTCCACTTCTGGCCAAATCAGGCAACCCCGGTTCTCAGCAGTGTCAAAGAGCATTGCATTTGTACTCTATCAGCTCATTTAAGATGTTACATTAGTAGCAATTTTCTCAGTTTCTTTCATGTTTTATAAAACCTCTCCATGAAATGAATCTCAGAGTAGATATTCTGCATCAATGCCCCCCATCCACAAATGATTTCATTCTAAGTGTAAGGATTGTTATGACAGATCTTAACAGATTTAAAATGCAACAAAAGACATACTCACACAGATCCAATTTATTCATACATATTTACAATGACTGCACTCAACACAATGTGTGTCTTCTCAATCTCTTAAAACCAATATTGCTTCCCCGCCACAAGGACGTAAACAGTGGCTTTTACCGGAAGTCGATAAGCCTAAGGGGAATAACTCAAGATACTTACTTAACATTAATATTTTTCCCCTATTGCATGAACAGAATGATTTCATATTTATGAGGTCTGTCAGAAAAGAATCTATCCATTTGATATTTATAAAAAAAAATAGCCTACCTAGGGTAATGGCACCTTACTCCCCTTCAAAGTACCCCCCTTGGCACCTTAGTTCCCTTCAAAG
>VCCN01001378.1:2348787-2363210 GCA_006491835.1 Architeuthis dux | reverse complement strand
AAGTACCCCCCTTGGCACCTTACATACTTATCCCATCATCCCTTCCATTTTACAAAACAGTCTGCAATGTCTTTTTTCGAGATCACCATCAGTTGCTTTGTCGCATTTTCCTTAATCTCTTCCAGTCTGAAATTTCTTTGCGAAAAGCCAGAAGTTGCAGGGAGTTGAATGTGGACTGTAGGGGGAAGGGCTGACAGATCTGGGTGATGCAATGTTTTGCCAATGAAACCCTCTATGCGCCGTGAAGAATAGATCTGCTGTCATTGTGAATGCGACGGTTACACAGTACACAAGCTCACTCAATGGCGTCTCACTGCCAACTAAGTAACCTCACAGAAGAGTGTATGTTCATGTACAGTAAGGCCTCCTCTGATTGGTTGCCAAGTTACATAAAGGCCACAGAACCAGTTCTCAAGATACTCCAAATGACTTTATACTTGCCAGATAGACCGCATACAAGGTCACATTTTTAGAATACCCAGTAGGATTGAAAAAAGAAATGATCAGTGGTGTACGAGACCATCAAACTCTTTCATTATAAACTTTTGACTTTATCAAGTTCAAATGTTCGCTAGTATCCATATTATGAAATCAGTTTTCTTTCTGGGTATTTATTAAGTTGAACTTTGTCTGACAGAAGGCCACAAACATGGGGCAACCAATGAGGATTGAACTCACTACAGAGTAGTAATGACCTTGCAAAACTAGCTCACTATTACCCCAGGCACCTATCTCCTACCAGATTTTGTTCTTGTCCTCTGCTTGCACATAAGAACACTTGTATGTATTCACACACACATGGACTTAATTCCTTGTAACAAAATCCCCCACCTTATCCCAAACAGACCCCTTCTTGAAACTAAATCCCCTCCTATTGGATAGGAAAAAGAAAACTGACCCCCATCCCCTTTTTATGACCTATTGGCTATCCAAGACCAGGCACTCCATTCCTGAAGATTAAAATTTATGACCCTGGAGCAGCCAACACAACATCAAACATCCATCAGCTCACATTCAGACGGGAGACTTCTTGAAGAAAAGATCAGAAAATGGTTGAAGTCCTGAACCTAACATCTTATTCCATATAATATTGGATATTATTAAAACACCTAAAAACTTCCAACCAGTGTGGCTTTTCCTTACTTTTTCCCTTTTTCCTAAAATTTATTGGACCGTTGTTGTGAAATTCAATTATCCTCTTATTTCTATATATATGGTTAAATATGATGGACAAGGAAGATCTTGTTAATTTTTTATTTTATTATTATTTAGAGAATGTGTGTTTGGATCCATGGAATGTAGTGTTTGTCCAAAAGTGTTGTACCGAATGCTTTCGGCTAAACAATTATCCATTCTCAAGGATTTAATGATTGGTTTAGATATGTTCCTTGTCTGTTGTATTTAACCAGACATGCATAAATGAAAGATTGCTGCCCAAATATATACACACATACATACAAACTACCAGATCTTAAGAACCATAGAATGATTGTTTTATCATATTTACCAATACTATAATATATTCAATCAACTTTTGACAAACAGCTAAAAGACATTGTATGTGGTTTATTTGGACTATTTTTCTCAAACAATTTTGCTGATAATAATATCTACTACCCACCATTTTAAATAATGGACTCTCACACTGAAACAAATTCAGTGGTTTCTTTTCTAAAAAAAAAATAATCATATAGAAATTCAAATAGATCAGTGAATGTTTTCATAGAGATTTACTCATCTCCAAATAACATTCTCAGTACTTATTTGTTTTCATGGTCTTCTTTCATCCATCAAAAATGTTACCTTCAAATGATTTATATTGAACTTTCATTACATCCCAACAGTCATCCATATATTCAGATTAACAATGGACATTTTTCTTAAGCACTTTGAACCCAACCAGCACTGTAAAGTTGACATTTTCATGTTATTCTAAACTGTGAAATGAATGTGTTAACTCTATTGAACTCTACCTGGATATTAGTATTTTCTTTATACTCATTGATAAAGACAGCACAACATGGGCATAACATGATTGAGTTCTATGCAAGCTCCAGCCATCTATATTCTACATATTCATATATATTCTAGCAACATCTTTCTGTGTGTATATCCTGGATGCACAAAATCAAATCATTTATGTACTTATCTCCATAGACAGACTCAAATATTTTAAAGATAATTATCTACATGGTAATGTCAGTTTCTCACCTCCAAACATTCACACCATATTATGACCTTCCATAGATCTCTCAGTTGAGCACACTTTAGGAAAATATCCCCAAAATAGGCTCCACAGGATTCCTGCCTAAATCTACCAAGATAAGATTAGACATCAATCATCCAGCTGTCAACACTAGGCTCCAGGATTTTCTAACCAATCAGAGAACAGCAGTTCGTAATATAAGCAAATGCTTTTACACCATCTCCAGAACAGCAGGAAAACCTTAACTCTCTCCCTTTGTATATTTCATGTATAATAAATATTCTTTATTATATATTTTATATTTTGCGTTTTCGTATTTTCATTCATGATTGTTGTAATTTTATCTATTTGTCTGTATATCAATTTCAGCATTCCTTTCTTTCCCCATATTGCCAATCCTTTATTGTCAGGCCAACATTGTATATGTTCCTTTCCTTACCATGTGTCCATTTCATTTCACTGACTACTGTCCCAAACTTCTAGCAACACACTAAAGGTTTAACTTACATACACACTAGTACAAGTGATCGACACATGTTTCACCCCATAGGGACATAGACACATTGACTTACTTACAACCCCTTACCGACGAATAGGCATATTGCTGAACCCGACCTAACATCAGGCCATAACTTTAATTGTAGCTAGGAAACATTATATACAATCATTTATCCTTTTAGAGTTCAGTTTAATAATTTCTCTCCTCTACAAATATAGATTAACACGCTACAGTAATATAAAGACACAGACATAATTGAATCAGAAAAAAATACACTTGATCAGAAATGTTCATATACACATTCATCCATCTGTCCATTTGCAAGTAGATACACATGTTCATAATGATATACTCAACTTACAGATATATATATTGAATTAATACTTAATTTTTTCAAGTGAAAAATGTCACCCCCCCCCTCGAGGTTCCTATATATTATCACTGTCAATGTGTAGTGTTATATTGGTAGAATATCTTGTCAGCCGCTCCAGGACAATCATTGCTTTCACTGACTTCATCCCCATCTATGAATTGACTTGAATCGCTATTCAATTCACTGCCAGAATAAGAAGACCCAGAACTTGCAAAAACATTGTGTAGTTCCTCGCCTGAAATTTCTTCATTCATTTTAAATGCCTGAATATTGTTTTCTAGGTGCTGTCTAAATCACATTTACCAGTGGTAACTAAATATTGCCACCTTGTGAAATGTATTAAAAACTAGTTTTCAGTATAGCATAAGTAGTACAGGAGCTGTCAATGTGTGTCAACATCATATCGATGAAATATCTTGTCAATCACTTAAACATGAAGAAATTTCTTATGAGATATCTTGTCTGTCAGTTCCGAGTGGTTAATAAGATACATTTAATTTGGAAAGGAAATAGATAAACAGCGAGTTGAATGGTCGAGAATTATAGCTTGCATATTAACTTATATATATACTATCTGGCATACCCGGCATTGACCAGTAAAAAAATAAAATATAACACCGGAAAGCAAATTTCATTTTATAGAGATAGGACAAAATTGGTGAAAAACTACTTGTCTCCCTTAGATTTTAAAATGCCAGGTCAGTGCCACCTATCCTATGTTTATCCTGGGATCAAGTACACAAATTTGCAGCCCTAACGGTACAGCCATTTGGGGGTTTATAAAACAAAGTTAGAAACAAATCAACATTGTCTTTATAGTATTAGATTTGTTTGTCAATTTAAAATATTTAGAGTAACAAATAACTGTCCAAAACTATATTGAACTTTGTATTATCTGTCAAATGATACATGAAACATTTATTTGGTTTCAAGTTATAAATTCCTGATAAATTCAGAAATTATGGGGAAAATTTTACTATGTTTTAATGCGTTCAGCGCCAAATGGTACTAATCAAGAAAATAGCAGTACATTTGCCTTAACCCATAAGAACCCACTGCGACACCGGTGTCACATACAATTTAATTGATCTGCACAGTCTCTTATATAATCAATTCACAAAAGAGTTCCATTTTTCTATCCTATTCATTGAAGAATTCCAAAGCGGTTACAAGTGGTCAATGAAGTCAATGAGTTGAACCATTGTGACACCAGTGTCACATACAATTTAATTGATCTGCACAGTCTCTTATATAATATTATATTTTATCCTTGATTTTAACTCATGAAGTGTACTAAGTGACATCTACTGAACATCCTGGTGCAGTCATGTGACTGTTTGTCAATTTGCCTACCCAGAATCCCACATAATGTTCTTATGTTCTGTTCTGTTTTGTTCTGGGTCCTTATAGGTTAAAAAAAAAAAACATTCATCGAACCAAAACAAGTGGCCCCTGGCCGAAAATGGTCGGGGGTGGGGGGAGTTCATACAAGTATTAATCGACAAAATCTGGCGATAAGAGGAAGGAGAAAGAAGTATTGAGAAAAAAAACAAAAAAACTTGTTTGTTTTGGCTTTTTGGATCATATGCTTCTCAAAGAAAAATGAATAACAACAATTACTTCATAGTTAAGATGGCTCCGGTGAAGAATCACTCGTGATACTCCCTCCCACAGATTGCAGCGCTTTTTTGCGTAGAATCGTAGCAGACTGATGCAGTGAACTGGTGGAGACGTTGCACTGCGGGCCTGAAAATCAAATCAAACATGGCTCTAACATTGCAAAGCACACTTTACATGCAATAATCATCAGAACAAAAAAATAATTCAAAAACTAATATATGTATATATAAATATAAAGTATGTATATATTCTAGAGAGAACAATTACAGGGAAAAATATACAGAAATGAAAACTATTATACATAATAGGAAGTTATGCAAGCCACTATAAGATATATTTAACCCTTTTTAAGTTTTGCAAAGAAAGTAAAATGATTGAAAAATCTATCTTATTGGTAATGATTTTAAAAAATTGATTTTTCTATTTTTTTATTGTGATTTTAGTTTTTAGTTTTATTTAAGCTTGTATAATATTTGGTAATTTTACTTAGAAAAAAAAGATATTTCGATTATTTTTATGAATGGTCAGGATCACATTTGTCATTTTAATTATGAATGAAATTCAGCTTGCTCTTTTTTTCATTCAAATTTGTGAATTGAATGAGAAAAAAATAATAAAATTAACCTAAAAGTCAGAGGGAGGTTACTTTGATCAGCAGTTATTTCCCTCGATATCACCATTCAAATTTTTTTATATGAATTTAAAAGTTAATGCTTAAATTAACTCTTAAATTCATATAAAAAATTGAATGGTGATATCAAGGGAAATAACTGCTGATCAAAGTAACCTCCCTCTGACTTTTAGGTTAATTTAATTTTTTTTTTTTCACTCAATTCACAAAAGAGTTCCATTATTTTTTATTCTATCCATAGAAGAGTTCCACTCTGATTTAGGAGCTGCTTCCAGCGGTTCATTAATTTAAAAGTTGAATAAGTTTATTTCATTTCACGATTCATAAATTAAGATTTGTTTGGCATAAGTATCAATTTATAAGTTTTTATATATCAAATAATGAAAAAGATTTAACATATACTATTTAGATTATATAATCAACAAATGGTTAATAGCCTTATTTATAATTCCAAATTCATATAGTAAAGAAATATTGTTAGTCCTATGATATATTAGAAATAGTGTGGCCAATTTAGATGTTTTTTTTTTAAAATTTAATCTTTCGATTTTGAGAGTCCAGTGTCGCCAATTCAGATTTAAAAAGATTTCTTTTCAGATTTGGGATTGAAAAATTAAAAAAACCAAAAAAAAAAAAACCCATTTAAATTGGCAACACTGTCCATAGACTCTATTTCTGTTTGTTTTTTCACTATAGTTAACACGCACATAGATTTTAAATTTAACTTCTCACACAGACTTCATTCAATTGGTTATTCAAAGTGATGATGGGTTTAATCTACCAGGTTTAACTCTTGTTGTTATACTTAAACATTGAGTATGAAGTGTGGTCATTAAATATCGAGACTGGGCTCATGTAAGTTAATCTTGCTGTTACGCATTGCTTGAAGTAGTCATATTTTGTCATAAAAAATGGTCTGTTCAAAAATTGAGCAATGCGTCAATTTGAAGTTTGGGTGAAATTAAACAAAACGGCTACCAAATCTTTTTGTATGGTAACTGAAGTTTATGGGGATGAATGCATGCCAGATGTGTTCGAGTGGCACAAGAGGTTTCTATGAGTGCTGGTGTATGTATGTTCCTGTAGAAGTCTACTGGGACATTTTAATTCAAGCATTAAGTATCTTAATAGGTTAGTCTTAAAAGGTTTAACTGACCTCAGGTAATATAGATATATATCAGTAAAATGAAAATGTTGAGCAAAGTTAACCAATAATATTCTGTAAATTCCAAAGGGGTAGTACACTACCCGAAAACAATTTGACTCTCAATCACAATTTCACTCACCAATTTAGGAGAATTTTGTTGTGAAATTATTTTGTTCAGTTTCAGACAATTACACAACCAATATAACTGATAAATCAAATGGAATATTTTTAAATAACTGATCATAACATTAGAATAGATTGATTGACAGTTGTTGTGTATCTTTAAACTTTGCAAATTGAAAGTTAAAAATAAATAACTTCACTTAATGTTCCTGACAAAATTCACATGAAAAGATGCTAGCTTTATTCTTTTAAAATTTGCTTTGATCAAGTAAAGCCAGTAGATACCATTACTTTGAAATAACTTGGCATTAAAATTCATATAAAAAAAACTCAAATCTTAAATAAGGGGAAAATAACTTTTGGTCATTTTTGCACTTTTAGGTAATTTTAAAAAAAATTCTTTTATTTAATTCATAAGAGAGTTCCATTTTTTTAAATTCTATTAATTGACGAATTCCACTGTGTTTAGGGGCGGTTTCAAGCTGTCCATGAATTTAAGAGTTAATTTGAAATTGCTGATGTAGATTATCAGCAGATAAATATCAAGTTTTTATATTATTAGTCTCCAGTTAGACTATTAGTGTCTAACTGAAGAATAATAATATATTTAAATGTAAATTTATTTGGTAGATTTTCTATACTGCATCATCATGGCTTGAGATTTAGGAACCTTTTCCATGTTTATTGCAGGTTCTCCAATGGCCAGTAAAGCCTATGCAAGAGAGGCAGGCTTTTCCACAATAGTTGCAAGAGAAGGTCTGGTAGTCAGGGGAAGCTCCGGTCTTGTGGAGCTCCCTCTTTTCTTCCACTCTTGCTCTGTGATTTGTCTTGGCAAGGGAGGTTGCTTGGTAGACCTTGTGTCATCATGTCTCCCTGTCGGCTGCCTGTGTTGCCCACTGACAATAGTTGATTCCACAGGAGATGAGGGTCCTTTTTAAGGTGTCATTGCATCTCTTCTGTGGGACCCCACTTCTCTGACTAGTTCTCCAGATAGGTGGGTTATAGTCCTCCATCTTTGCCACATGGCCTGTCCACTGCAGGTGAGTCTTTTGCAGCATAGCCAGGGCCACAAGCATTGAGGCTAACTTGAGGATCTCAGTGTTAGTGATGAAATTGCTCCAGTGCACATTGAGAATGGTGCAGAGACAATACTGATAGAAGCACTCAGGTAGGCATAGGTTACACTGGTATATGACCCAGGGTTCGGCACCATAGAGAAGAGTGGACAGAATGATGGCTTTGTAGACTCTTGTTTTTGTATCTTTGCTGAGGTTTTTGTTACCTCAGATATGTTTGTATAGTCTATCAAAGGCTTTGTTTGCCTCAGCCAGTCTGTTGTCTATCTCACTGCCCAGCCTGGTGTCAAAGGATATGCAACCTACATAGATCTTAATTGGAGACTTAAATTATAGCATTCATCCAGAAAAGTATAACATTAGATGCTGAAACAGCTTGTTAATTGGCTGATTAAACCACATGAAAATCTAGCGAGTAAACATGGTACACATATTTGTGCTTGTATCTTTCTTCTTCACTCATGTCTAGAGTTATATTCTTTAAAGGTTTTTAGTTTTGTTATTTGTCATATTTGTTCTTGAAGTTATTTACTGTTTTTGTTTTCTGTATATTTGGGTCATGATCTACTAATGAGTTCCAGTTATTCATAGTTGTTTGTGATGAGAAGGTTTTTCTAGTGTTTTTGTTTTTTTCAGTGTTCTTTATATATTTCGTTGTGGTTTCTCCTGTTCATTGTAAACAGTCTTTCAGCTGGGATGTTACCTCTACCTTTTATTATTTTGAATGTTTCTATTGCATCTCCCCATATTCTTCTAGTGTAGTTGTTAAAACATTAATTTTACTTGGATGCACAACTGAGACAGTTGTTGCTAACTTTTCTATCATTTTTATAATAATGACTAATAGTTTATGAACTAATCCTTATCAATAGTAGGTGTTACAATGATTAACTGAATAAAAAATACAAGATAGTCTTCCTACAAGGAACGTTTTAATGCATTTAAAAAAATCAGCCCTAAAAATAATTTTGAATAGGTTATGTTATGGTTTCCAATTTTTAACATAGATATTGTTTTTTTTTTCGTGTTCACATACTATATTTAAAAAATTTTCTTAGTGATAATTATAATGACATTTATTAGTTGAGAACCTATATTTGCCCGGCACTGGTGTGAGCGACTGCTAAACGAGCGACGTAAATGTGAATAAAGAAACGTCCACCCTGGAAGCAACAGGTTCTGCTCTACCGACTAAGCTAACAAAGATCTCATGGTAGGCAGGAGTCTTTTAATCCTACACTTTGTTGGCTAATCTACTCTCATGTTCGTATTTTAGGCTTGAATATAATGTTGTTTTGTTTCTTTATTCATATTTACAATTTAGGCCACTCGTTTAGCAGTCGCTCACACTGGCACCGGGCAAATATAGGTTCTCAACTAATAAATGCCTTTATAATTATCATATTCTGTTGGATATAAAATTATCCATTTTGATTTCATTTTCTTTAGTATAAAAAACATAAGCTAAGAAATAAAATTGAAAATTTGCCAATTATGGAATAAGCTGTAATTTTTAAAAATACCAATATTTTGCAATAATCAATACCTTTTTTTTTAAACCAATTATTTATTTATTAATTTGTACATGCCTGGGGGCCATGAAGTGGGTCAATGGTCTAAAAGGTTGGGGGGCCCCTGATTTAGCCAATTTCATCCACTTCCCAACTCAAGATCATTAGAAGAATAGTGAGTGGTATGTCCAAGGAAATAATTAAAAATTGTCAACCAAAACTGTCAACATAGACCAACTTAAAGACTGAAGAAACCTGACTCACTGGCTATGTATGCTAGAGGGCTGAACATTTAAACATTTACTCCTTCTGTCTGGAAAAAACTTTCTTTTTCTTTTGAATTTTGAAATTAGGTTTTTAGTGTAAGCTTATGTTAAAATGGTCCCTTAATTTATGTCTGGCTGCATTCACGCTCGTTTTTTCAGAACTTTTAGTGATCATTGCTCACCCTTTTTTCCATGCTGCCAAAAGATATTGGTCACTTGACAGTTTCTATTGAGTGACTAACAAGACCGTTTAGAAAACATTTTTTATAGTTATAATAATCTGAACAAATTAACCTAAAAATCAGTCTAAAAAGGTTTTAAAGTTTGTTTTTTTCCACTAAAACATAGTTTCTTTTTTTAAAATTAACATTGATGCAAGTTAAAAAACACAGATGTTTGAAAGAATTCTAAAAATACAGTCAACAAGTATTTTACTTATACCAATGGAGTACTATTTTCCTCATTTCTACTCAGACTTACACCAGATATGTCGGACCATAAGGGTAGTTGGAGGACTATTGCTCACTGCAACTCATCCAAGCCTCATAGCCGTTCATACCAAGCTTTGGTAGTCAGCCTCCTAGTCATGATACCAGGGCATTGGATTTAATGTTTAATGTCCGTCTTATATATCAGCATATATAGTATATTGCAGTGAAGGACAGGAACTCAGTTGAAAACAGGGCGCTCAACATTTAGTGCAGTGGTTCCCTTCTTTGGGAGGCCACAGACCCGTGAGGTTCTGCAAAGGTTTTACTGGGGGTCCTTGGGCAGACCTTTCAAAAGCCTGGGATAAATAAACTTCACTACCATAAATTATAATAACATTATGTTTTAATGGCAGAACCAGTAGCTGAAAACCAAGTGCTAGTAACGTGTCTTCTATAAAAATATATTTTTGAATTTTGACTAAATGGGCACTTTTGATATGAAGAATAAAAAGGGCAGGGGCTCAAGCACCCCAGCACTCTCCCTGTGTATGTGCATGGTATATTGTTTCATTTTAACCAGTCAATTTTATATTTAAGACCTAGAATACTCTGTGTGTGTGTGTGTGTGTGTATCTTTTCTTTCACAACACTGTTTTGAATAATTATCAAGTTCATAAAACCTTTTATTAAATAATTTAAGAGTAACACAGTCGAGTAACAAAACAGCGGAGATAAAGTTTGTTAAACTTATGAATTAACGATTAAACTGCTTGCTGTGTTTACTTTTATTCATTTTATTTTGTTAACTTTAATTTACTAGTGTGTATAAAAAGGGTTAAATATTCTTAGTCACACTGAATACAGAAAGAACCATGCATGGTCAAATATATCTAGTTAGAAGAGAAAAATTAACGTTTGTCTGAATTTCTGAGATAAAGAATTATTACTATAAGATAATACACTGATTTACTTGGGCTAGTGTCCTTATCTTGGTTGTTATAGTCACAACGTTTCGGCCTTTGTACTCTCTGGCCTTCTTCAGGTGTCTGTTGTAGTTGGTAACCTTCTTGTAATTTCAAACCAGACCCGTTATTCAATCTACGGGGGTAGGTTGTTTTCATTCCACTTTCCATGCCAGAGGATATCTTGTATCAGTTAGTCCTTCCTTGTTAACTCTTAAATTCATACAAAGAAAATAGAATGTCAATTTCAAGTTAAATAACTTCTGATTAAAATTATCTCCCTTTGACCATTTGGTGAATTAAAAAAAAAAGATTTCATCCAATTCACAGAGTTCCACTATTTTTTATGTTATTTCCATTATCCATTATCAATCAGAAGCGGTTTCTTCATCCTTGTGATGTCACTTGTACCAATAGCAACCAAGCTGTGGACACTAGTCTGAGCAAATTAGTGTATAAGAAAAATTAATGCTGAGGATATTTTTTTTTTTACATAGAAATATTTCATTGTTATTATTATTATAAGAAAATTATTTTTAGTTAAAAGTTGACATGCTTTGGATTAATTATGACAAAAGGAAAAAATTCAACTGAATAACTCAAAATGTCAATAAAGGAAAAGACAAACTTTACCAGGTTAGAAAATGCTTTAAAATTTAAAATGTTTTTTTTTCTCTGAATTTGGCCAGAGGTTTGCTAAATAGAAAAATGATAAATTCATTGTCAATGTCCTGGGTTGGCCACATGTATGGTAATGCATTTTTCAAGGTGCTTCATGTTATATTCATTGTTTCATTCATATTTGTTTTGCATCATGCATAGTGGTTTACAACAGCAAAAACATGCAATACAATGGCAAATATTTCAAATCAAGCATGCAAACACATAGCATAAGACTAGCGTGGAGAAAAAATGCTCAGTTGCGTTGCTAATGTTTCAGGGCTTTCTTTTTGCAGAGAAAAATGCTAGGTTGGGTTGCTAACATTTCAGGGCTTTCTTTTTTGTAGAGGAAATGCTCAGTTGGGTTGCTAACATTTCAGTGCTTTTTTTAGTGGAGGAAAATGCGAGGTTGTGTTGCTAACATCTCTTTTTGTGAAAGCAGATATACCAGTGATGGAAATGGGTTTGGGAACTAGGTATAAGGTAAGGCTGTATGTAGGATTTATGCCTGGGTATCATAGCTGGGTCCATCAGGGATGTGCAAAGTGAACCAGTGCAGCTGTTCCGGGGCATTGTAAACCCCCATGTGTAATTTAAAAAAAGATATGGCCAATTTTGGGGCCATTTTAAGACATACAAAAAACCTGGAAATTGAGAAGTAGGTACACACCATACCCTGTGTATCCCCCCAACATTTTCTCCACTGAGATATACACAGCTTTAACATTTTCTGATAAATATGTATTTATTTAAGCTGTTGTCCTTATTATTTTTATTATGAATATCATTGGTTGTTCTTCAATCATTCACAGGTTCTTAAGGGAAATCTATATCATAATGATCCAATTTCTGTATGTTTGTGTGTTTATTAACATAACACAGCAAAAATGGCACATTGTAGCAAGATTTTTCTTAGGGTATTTTAATGGTATTGCACTAACTTGGAGAATACATGCAACTTAATAATAATAGTGTGGGGTCTACATTCACCTTGATAATCTATATAATGATCTGATTTATTTACAAATAATTATAATATAAATAATGTTTGTGTGGATATAAGGGAATCCGACAGAATGGTAAATTTGATTAGACAATGTGGAAAAGCAACATATTTATTATCATGAAGATAAATCTTTATGCATTTCGTTGTCATGAAACATCATCATCAGAAGAGAATTGAACATGTTGTGTAGTGGAAATGAAGTGAGATGAAATGTGTTTTTTCTGTATGCTTGAGTGACCTAGTATGTCCAGTTGGAAACTACTTATGTGGCATTGGTTGGTTGTGGATTAAGGGGTCAAACTAGGTCACTCAAGCATACAGAAAAAAAACACATTTCATCTCACTTCATTTCCACTACCCAACATGGATGGTTGCACATCCCTGCTTCAATTCTCTTCTGATATTGTTTCATGATGACAAAATGCATAAAGATTTATCTTTATGATAATATGTTGAGACGTAACACACTTTTCTCAAACTTTCTTTTCCACATTGTCTAATCAAATTTACCAATATAAATAGGATGTGAAATGATATTGAGCATAATGGCTGCTCTTCTGTGGTCTTAACGTGGGTGATTATAAATTCATATCACCAGCAAAATTGAAATATCTTACTAAGTTTATAATAATAATATGCCCTGATTCTCAGTTGCAAACAAACGATGATCTCTTAGCAAAATGAACTGTATGTAATGTTCTTGTTCTGTTTAGTGCCTCTGTTCGCTTTGTTAGTCTTTCTGTTCTAGCTGTGTGAGATTAGAATGTGTTTGATTTGTAACCGTGTTTAAGCATGTTAAGAAAAAAAGTTAACACGTGTTACAGGGCTGTTTGCCTGGTATGAACTGAGCCTTCCCCGTCCTCACTTCTGGCCCGCGTTTTCTGCGACCGGAAACAGAATGGGGGCTGCTTGGGAGTTTGCTTCGGCATGTTTATTGATTTAACATATACATACATTACTTATTGATTTAACATATATATATATAAACATTACACTGTAATTGATTTATTTTTTATGCAGTTGTTTAAAAAAACTCTTTAGATTGAAATATATATGCCACATTCCTTTAGGGCATTGGCAACCTTATAGTCCAGCAGAAAATGTCAAGAAAAGAATTTAATTCTGAGCAACAGACAAGATAGATTCAGAAGTCAATTCACTTAGGACAAATAATCAAAACAGAGGAACAAGCCTGGCTGCTGCAGGGTCAAACTCCACTCCAACTTCTATTCTGACTGAAGATGATTACTGCAACTTTTGTATTGTATATATAATAAATAAAAAATTATAAAAATGTCATATTTTTAGTATAAATGTATTTATTTATTAGGATAAAATTAACTTGCAAATACCAAGTTAAGAGTTGTAATTTTTTTAATGTTTGTAATCATTTGAAATATTTGTAAGCTATATTTTCTAGATATGTAAGACTTGTCAGTTTGGCTCAGTTGGTAAGAGAGCCGGCTACTGATCACTTGGTTGTGATTTCAAATCACAGTAGGGAAATGTTATCGGTTTGGTTTAATGTGACGGCAGACAAACAGTGAAGAGCAGTCTCCCCCAAATTAGGTGAGGATTGTTCTGGTTGTTACAGATGAAAAACAAAGTCAACTCCAGCATTGAGTAAAATTGCAGGAAAGCTTCACTGAAAAGGCATAATTTGGAAAGACAGATTTAGCAGTTTTGGATATTTGACAGTATTGATCCCTTTGACAGTATTGACTCCAAAATATAAATACAGTTGTAAATCTTTAATCTGGCAACCTTAGGACCTGGCCGGAGCTGGACCACAGAAAATGTTGGAAAATTGTATTTTCCACACAATTAGAAAAAATTCTACAATATGCTTTCAATATAATTCAAATTATATTGAAAAATTATTTGTGTTTGCTTATGCTTTTTAATTGATTGT
>VCCN01001378.1:2335046-2347210 GCA_006491835.1 Architeuthis dux | reverse complement strand
TTTATTTATTTATATAAAGATATTTTATAAATAAAAGACCCAAATAATCCCAAACTTACCTTAAAAACAAAAACTTTATTATATTCATGGTCTACTTTGACAGATGGAGTAAAAAAAAACTTTTTAAAAATGAACCCTGTTCAAATCCTGGATCCGCCCCTGTACAAGAACACGCCTGTGCATCCCTACATCTTCCACATTTTCTTGTTCACTCTTTATCTTAAAGACATGCAGAGACATACAGGTGCCAAACGTGGGTGTGAGTTATATTCTGCATATTATTCACATTCACACATTTGCATGCTTACAAACAACTAGATGCACGAGTGAGATGAGAAAGATGATTCATTGATGAAGAAGAAAAAAACTTAGATTTCTTTCCCCATAACTTCAAGCATATTTTCCTAATAAATGATATGAATCATTAAAAACACATCATTCTATAAAGGTACAATCTCCTTCTTCTAGGATGCATCCTTGTCCTTTTTTATTCTTTTATCAGTTGGCTGCTTTGAGGTAATTATAAATTATTTTCAAGAATTCACGGACTGGATCTTCCAGGGTTTTTAGTTCTAACCACCAGTTATATAGGAGACCAGAAAATAGATGAAGATATAACAGACTAAAACAGAACTGTTTTTGCTCTTTCAAAGTTTCCTGTCAGTGAGTTTAACTTTATCCCTTAGAAAACTGAAATATTTTTTAACCCATTTGGGAAGCCTGGTACATATATATTCTGAGGTTTCTATGACTGCTGGGATATATATATATATATCCTGTAGATCTCGCTTAGAAGTCTACTGGGATAGTTTAATTCAGACATTCAATAGGTTAGTCTTGAAAGGATTAAACTAATGTCAATTAAATCCTAATGCAATGTTGTTTTTTTTTTATCAAATGTAGAATCTGGACCCCAAAATTGATACTCAAATTTGCAAGTTTTCTGACCTCACCGTATTTTACATCACATGATGTTAATATTATTGCTTCTACAGAGTCTGTTTTAAATTTTAATTTAATCAAAATTTGATTTAATTTAATAAAAACAAGGACCTTCTACATCCAAGCATTTATTTAACTCTTAACAAAGTCCAAAGCCCAGTCCTGTAATGATTGAGCAGAAAATGACTAAAAATGGGTTTGTTTATTCAAATGTTTACAGTGCCTTTAGTTGTGGGTAGATTGTTGTGAAAATTGGCAGTATTGCAGGAAAGACTTGTGCAGCCTCGTGCGTTTTAGGCATCAATGAATATTTCTTATTTTTATGTGATGCAATGTTGAAATACATTAATAACAATAACACCCATTGCAAATGTGGTAGTTAAAAAACCGACTAACTACTTAACAGAATCAGTTAGGAGATTATTTTCAATAATTATGATTATAATCTAGTATTCTTATAATTATAAGTATAATTATTAATTACATTATATAGGTTACAAAGCTTTTGTCTTGGCCCATCATTGGAGGCAGACCCCCAAAAGCTTTATGAATAGTAGTTCACCTACTGCATTTCTACTAATATTATACAATAACAAATCTCACTAAATGTTGGTGGGGGCCCCCCTCAAGGAGCCAAACTCCCTTCCCAGGCCCTCAAATCTCTAGCTATGTTACTGCTTTTGAAAGGATTGCCCTAGTACCCCAGGTTGGGATGCACTTCACTAAATGTTGGAGGGAAGGGGCCCCTCAAGGATCCAAGATCCTCGGGCCCCCAAATCTCCAGCTATGCCCCTGACTCATTACTTCAAATTATTAAATGTTTAAGTGCAACAATATCTGATTTTTTTAGGGTGGCAGCCAAATAATTTTCTTCTAGAATTACTTCACTAGTTAAGATTCTTTAATTTAAAAAATGTTTTTAATTTTTTAAAACCATGGCAGCCAACACATAAATCATTAAAAGACAAACAATAGGAAGCAATGCCTAATAAAAATGACCACCATTTGATATCCATATTTAAGTAAAGGTTACAATGAATAAATAATAGCAAGTTCGCATACAACCTCAAAACGGGTTCAGTGACATTTATACATGAACGATGACAACTTCTCTAACAGAGAGCTGGGTGCCTAGAAACGGAGAGTTGGGTGCCTAGAAACCATAACAATTTCACAATATCAATAATGGAAATAGTTCATTGGAAATGTTGAAGTCTTTGTGTTTCAAAACCCTTCTTTGCGTAGAGATATCACAATCCTGATCCAACAATGATGGCAGAACATTTAACAGGCCTTTACCAAGGGGTAAACAAACTAAATAGAGCCGGGCGTTTAAGCTCCCCCCAATGGGGTCCATAGGCAAAGCCCCAGAATATTTCAAATCTCCTAGCATCTCAGGACCAAACTTCATTGCATTTTTGCAGTCTGAGATGTTAAAATATATCATTTTCAGCAGTCTGTAAAAAGATCTCTGTAGTGTAATCTACTGAAATGGCACTTTACTAAAAGAATTATAACCAGCCTAGCTACTGCAGGGTCCAACTCCACTCCTATTCTGACTGTAGATGATTACTGCAACTCTTGTATTGTATTATAATTTTTTTAAAAACTATAACATAAATTTTTGTAGATATGTAAGACGTGTCAGTTTGGCTCAGTTGGTAAGAGAGCCGCTTACTGATCACTTGGTCATGATTTCAATTCACAGTACAGAAATGTTAATTTTATATATCAATTTGGTTTAACACAGTGTTACAGATAAACAATGAAGAGTTTCCTCCCCTAAATTTCTTGTTGTTACAGTGGGAAAACAAAGTCAACCCTAACCTCCGACTTGGATTGGAGTTTGACAAAAGCAAGATGAAAGATGAGTGAATCTTCTAATTGAAATCTTGTATATCTATATAATTACGTAATGAATGATTGATTTAATTCAAAGGCTTCTTTTGTGACACTTGGAATTCATTCACACTTGCAAACTCAAAATCTTTGTTCAATCAGATGCAAAATGTTAATTTTCTTTTCATTTCCCTAATAATAAAAGACTTGAAAGAGAAATATTCCTGCTTGTATACCCTAGAACAGCCATTCTCAACCCTTTTTTTAAGCCCCGTTAGCCCCCTTCTCCGACACCAGCCCCCCTCCCCTGTTCAACCTGGATACAACACTAACAGATAGACAGAAATACATTTCTGATTATTTCCGTCTATTGCCCCTTTCAAATTTGCCGGGGCCTCTAAAGGGGCCCGTATGAACCCCCCATTGAGAATAGCTGCTCTAGAAGTTTTGCTTCAGACAAAGAACAATAAACAGAATTTTCATTTTACTAAACTTGTCATTTCTTCATATTGAAGCTCAGGTGATTGTCTTTTTTCCGATAACCCATCTTTGTCGTATTAGTGACACTAACATGCATGCATAAATATATAAGTATGAATATATATATATATGGTTAGAAAGCAATGCTGTAATTGATGTGTATCAATGGTATATCAAGGAATGCTGTGATAAACCAATGAAAGCTATCAATGATATGTGCAAAGGGAAAAGCTTGGAGTGTGAACGGTCTACATTGTTCTCAGACCCATGAGAGCTGTGAAAATAATGACATCTATGATGGTGGCAAACATATTAAGCATACCGTTCAGTGAGATAGTAACACAACCCAGGGCTTGACAAGCTCAGTTGTCCATTCAACAAGCTTAACTTTGTTTTCCTCAAATTTCTTCCCTAGACAAATTCATTCAGCCAGAGGGTAACTTAGATCAAAGAATCTTCCTTCATTCAGATAATGGCAGGGGAAAAAAAAAGAAGATTCTTTTGGTACAGAATAGAATTACTATAAAATTGAGCCTGAAAATTTAGCTACTTGCTTTTTTTTTGTTGTTGCTTTTTTCCACATATTACAAATGTTTTTGGCAATGAAAACAAATTGATTTGAATTTGGGAGAAGGTACAAAAAATAATGTAAAATATGTTTTTTTAAATAGCTGATCTGCTTGGATATTAAAATATTGTCCTCCTAACAACTGTTATATCCAGTTAAAATACAGATGCATTATATTTCTTTTATATCAAATTTAGCATATCAATATTAAAACAAAAATACATTGAATTAATGATCCACTTTTAGGGTGTGAGCCTTGTGCATAAGGATGTTTCAAGATGTTTTTGACATTTTATCAAAACTAAAAAATGGGCTAGGTTCATGATTCTATATAAATTTAAGATAAATTAATACCCTAAATTAAGATAAATTAAGACCATAAAAAGAAAACTTTTCAATATCACAAGATGTAGGTTCAAAGGTTTTTAAATAATTTTCTGACATTATTAATAGCTAAATAAATTATGAAACTAAATTATGAAACAAAATATACTTTATAGTGGAGTATTTTGTATTATGGTAAGGCTTAAATTAACTTTTGAATGTTTTTTCAGAAAATCCAATCTCTTCTTCCCATCTTTGATGTTCACACAACTTTTCAGCCAAATCATTCTTCAAGTGTAATATCTGTTTTTGATACCGTTTTGATTTGCACCACTGGAGAAAGAGACCAATAAAAGAGACGCTCTTTCCTTATGGATATTACATATTACACCTGAAGAAGGCTGTAGAATGACTCGGCAGAAACGTGTTAACATCAAAGAAGAGATTGGATTGTCTGAAAAAAGAACATTCAAAAGTTGATTTTATTTAAGCCTTACCATAATGCAAAATACTTCACAAGTAAGAAAGTATATTAATAATGAGACTGGATTCTCCCCCAAAAAAGGTTCAAAAGTTAATGATTCTTCTCAAAGTTATAGACAATAAAATCAACTTTTCTTTTATACAAACACTATACTAATTTTACAAATATTATATAAGCTTGTGTGCTAATATGATTTGTGTATTTATAAGTAGAATTTTCTAATCAGTTTTAATATATATCACAATGTGTCAGACATTTGTTTTTGCATATTTATTTAAATACAAGAATAACTGTAAGCAGTGATCTTATGTCATTTACTTGGGTTTTATGAACAATTGTAGAGGACACATGGCCTAAATTTATAGAAAAAACAAAGATAGTATGTTTTCCTGGGAATAAAGATGTTTAATTTACTAGCAAGGGGTTTTATACAATTCTGTAGTGAAATAGAGAAATCATTTGATATCGAGGTTTATGCAGATCCAAGCAGACAATAATTCAATGAATCTGCAAAAAGAAAACACACCTGTTTGTCTTCTACACATACATCTAAAAATCACTTACTTCTGTTTTGATGAATCAATGGTGAATGACTGTCTCTTTGTATGTATTGTGGTATTGGGGAGGATCTTGTAGATGAAATATCAACTGTCCTATCAGGTTGCAGACCTGCAATGGATGTGAGAATAAAAATGTCAAGATAGTTCTAATATGAAAAAATACAAATTATTAGTTATAGTGTTCCTGATAAAAAAAAGTCTATTTTCCAGAAAAAAAAAATACTTACTGTATATTTTGGTGGATAAGACGACCCTTGAAGCATCCCAAAAATATCCCCCCCAAAAAACAATGACTAAACAGTGAGCTAAAATCATGTAATCCATTGGGGTCTCTTCTTATCGGAAGGTCATCTTATACGCAGTGTTGCCAACTTAGATAATATTTTCTCGCTAGTTTGTCTGCCAAAAAGCACCAAATTTTTAAGAAGTAGCCAAAGATGGCCACAAACCACCAAAAAGACACTAAAAATGGTTAAGAGATGGCCAAAATGTTTAAGCTGAAACATGCTAATTTAGCGTGTTTTGCACTGCCAAATCGCAAAACGTGCTGAATCGGCAACACTGCTTATACACCGAAATACACGGGGTAGGGAGGGGCACAAACTTTTTTTTTTTGTGCTTTATTTGTTTTTCATCCAAATTCATCAGAAATTACTCTTCTTGTAATTAAATTTTATTATCAGAAACCATTCATGTATTATGAAACGTTTTATGAAGCCTAAAATTAATAAACTAATTAATGGAAAAAAGAGGGGAAAATTAGGTTTAGAAAAAAATCAATATTCATTTCATAGGTTAATGTTGTGATAGTATTCGATTTGTGCAGAGTTTAATATTTAGCAATTGTCATAAAATTGAGACAAAATTCGTAAAACTAGAATTGCCTCCCTTGACTACTGTATATAAACAATATAAATTAATGTTTTTTTGTCAGATTACCAAGGGCCCGCCTAAAGAGACTCATATTGAACCTCTGCCCCCAGATTCACCTGATTTCTAAATTCGATGATAATCCAATGCCTGCTTTGGATTATCTCCCCTTCTTCCCTAATTTGGATATCTCCATGAAGACATTATTTTAGAAATTCTAATAACAGAATATTTACATATCAATCTGAAGCCACTTACAATGTTTCAGTAGTTAGTCTGGCAATCATGATGTACTCCAGAATTCTGGCCATGAATCAAAGTTAATAATTTATATACTTGATTGATAAAATCAATTTACTTTTACTATTAATAATGTAGATAAATATTTTTATTATACACAAATCAATGGAGTGTCTGGTCCATTTAGAAAAAAAGGATATTTTTTGTGTCTATTTCTAAAGGTCAGATAATGCTGTCAACATTATCTTAATGAAACATTGAATTTCATAGTGTATACTTACGATCTTCTGGTAAAGTTCCCAGTGATTTTCGACGTTTTATTTCTGGCTCTGGTCCACTCTCAGGATGCTGGAAATAAAGTGGGCCAAAATTTTAACATGGCTACTAAACTGAAAATACTATCAAATAAATCTAAATCTACTTGGACTAATAATTAAGAAATAGACAAGTCTGGTTAGTCACTCAATAGAAACTGTCACATGTCTGTCATTTGGCAGCATGCCTTGTTGGGGATGATCAATTAAAAAACTGGAAAAAGGGATGGTCAATGAATAAGTTACTTCTATCACCTTTTGTTAGATCACTAAAAAGTCTGTATTTTCAAAAAATAAGCGTGAACACTGCCAGACACAAACTAAGGTACCAATTTAGCATAAACTTACATTGTAAATTGAACTCCCAACTAAAAACTTATTTTGTGGGAATTTTTTTTAAAAAGACATAAGAAGAAATGTTTAAATTTTCAGCCCTCTAACTCCATTGGTGTGGCCTGTATGCACGATAGCCAGTTTTGGTTGACGGTTTCTAATTGAAGGATGAAAGATGAATTTAAGGACTATATTTGATCTTCTGCCAGCTGTAAGAACTCTAGTAGCTTAGTCAGTAGAGCAGTGCTGTTCACAGGCAATTTCCCGAGGTAAAAGGGATGCAAGTTTGAGTCTCGCCTAGCGCTTAACCTTCATTTCTGATCTGCATTCTTCACTCACAGCTGTAGCCTGATGGTCTGAGTGAATCGCAATAAAAAGCAACTAAAAAAATTAAGATGAAAGAAAACACTAGTCAAAATTTAATAATGGGAAATAATGAATAAAATTAATAATTAATGGTTGACAATACTTCATCTAACAGCCTGAAATCATTGTGGAAACAGTTTGAGATACTGATTGATTGGCAGTAGCGGACTGGCCCATTAGGATACCAGGAGATTTCTGGGCCCTTCTCTGATCGTAGAATATTTATTGGTACCTTAATTTTAAAATAAGTAACATTATGATAAAAAATAACAAATAGGAACCAAAATACAAGGAGCGACACTGGCAGGCCGATTACTATAGTAAAATGTTCAAATTATGATAATAATTTTGTGAGTATCATATAATCTGTCGTCTTGTTGAATTTAACAGTTTAAAGCTATAAAGAAGCTACTTAACTCTTTTAATGATTTATTGCTATAAGGTATGTGTGAAGATATTAGTAAGGTATGAAACTAAGATGTGTGAAACGATAATAATTATAAGATATGGATCTACGGATCTAAAAAAAAGCATACCATAAATGAATGAGGGTCAACCTATACATGAGATTGACTAAATCTTAGGATTAGGTGGGCTCTTTTACACATTTTCCAGGTAGAAATTTTAAACATAGTCCGCTACTACTGATTGGACTGCTACGGTCTTTAGATTTTCATCAAGTAAATTTGACCCAAGGATTGATCTTACCTGGTGGGTGTGATGAGAGCGTCCAACTTGTCTGCGAGGGAGTGAGGAGAAATCTCCAACTTTGCGAGCATGTTGAATGTCAGTTGTTGACAATGGACGTAGACTGTGTGGCCCAACCGTTGGCTTGGGCAAATCTGTACTGCTATGATTATCATCTTGTTGACAAAGAGGGTACCAATGTGGGGTTCCATCTAAGAAAAATTCATCTGTGGCAAAAGAAACATGAAATAAGAAAATAGTTTTAACATTCAAATTCATATGAAAAATATATCAATGAAAATAACTTCCCTTTGAACTTTAGGTAATTTTAAAAATATTTTTCTATTCAATACTCGAGAGTTCTATAAATTTTATGCTATTCACGGAAGAGTTCCACTGTCAATTACGAACAGTAACCAGCGGTTCATGAATTTAAGAGTTAAATATATTATGTTGATGCAAAAGTTTCCAGCATATTTTTTGACAAAATATTTTATTTGTATCATTTAATTGTCAAAGTATTTTCATTGTCTTTCTATGATCTTTTCAGGTGAATTTTGATTTGATGAATTCTTTGATATCTTCAACTTGTTGAAATGCCTGACCAGACAAGAAGCACTGCATGGGGTTAAAGAAGTGATAGCCTTATAGATATATTATCTAGAGCAGCCATATGGCCCACTTGGAGGTCCTGACACATTTGAAAATAATTTCTGTATATCTGTTTGACAAGTGTCCCTGAAACCTGAGAAGATCTTTTAAGGGGTCCGTGGCCAAATATTGGTTGAGAATTATTGGTCTAGAGAGAATATGCCCCATATAACTTCTGGGATAGGGAATAGAGGATGAACCCTGGAGATACTATGTAGCTAGAGTAAGCCTACTATTTGTAAGCGGAACAGATGAAATCAAAAGGATTTGTGGATATTCCAACATCAGGATGGTTCTCAGTAGCACAACCATTCTTTGCAACCTCCTTATCAACTCTTAACGTCATAAACCTAATTGACAACGGAGCTCTTCTGTGGTGGAAACAAAGTTTGTTAAATTATTATGTCAGATGGAATGAAAAATAAATTTTAAAAACTTTACCTAAAGTTGAAAGGGAGGTAACTTTGACCCGTAGTTATTCCCTGTGTTATTAAACTAAGCTAAACTTATATGAAACTAAGAGTTACAGTCAGTCCCTCACGAAAGAAGTGGATAACAAAAGATTGCATAGATAACATCCCATGCAAATCAGACAACCCCTGAAAGTCAGACTCCCTTTATTAATTAATAAATGATTTACTTTGATTCTACATTAACTTGATTCGGGACCTGAATATCTTTGACGGTGTCACTTTTGTCAGCTAGCAGTCGATTTCGTGATTGGGGCTCCTCCAAGTCCATTTTCTATTGGGTTTCTTCTTGAAAAATGTGTACATGATTTTGAACCGTTGCAAAATTAACAAGATCTTCATTCCCTATTTTGTATCTGAACTTGCCGATGCAACTTTCATTACCTTGTCCTACCTGAGTGTTGCAGTCTCCAATAATGATGTTGAAGTAAAAAAATTCACCTTGTGTCAGAATCAGAGTAAACCTTTTATTAATAAAGGGAGACAACTGCATCCTTATGGTTAGTTAATCCCATTTTATAATGAAACAGAAATACATCTACAGCACGCATTACCAAATTATTCTTGTGTCATGAAAGTAGTGTGATGATAAAAATGAAGTTGATATTACTTACCATTGAGGTCAATGACAACTTGACCTAAGAAATCATTTGGTTTAAAGCGATCGTAATCCCACACTGTGATTTCCAAAATTTTATTCTTAAGATCATCCCGGCTTTGGTTCTGGAAGACTAAATTCTGATGCCATTCAGGGTTTAGGGTACAATTAACATATCGGGTACGACGCTTGTGATCAGGACTGCAAAAGTGGAAAGAGAAGACAAAGTGATTCAATAAATTGGTACAAGGCATTATTGTTGGATGTTTGGGCAGAGGTCACTGATTCCCCCCCCCCCAGGTGTTGAAAGATAAACAGGATATCCACAGAGACTCCAAACTGCAAGGTGTCAAAAACCGGAAGACAGACCAGGTTAAAAAGTCATAAACAAGATGTTGACTGAACTTGCAGGTGGTGGCTGGAAAATCAGTTTGGGCATTCGATCCTGATTAAAGTGACACAGAAGCCCTCGAGGATACCAGGTGCTCTCAGAGAGACATAGCACCAAGGCCTGGGGAAAGCACAAGACCAATGTCCCTGTTAAGAACAGCCTGTCGGCTCTCGTCACTTCTCCCCCCTCTGCCACAACACAATGTATCTTATGAAATAAAAACATATCCTCATATTTTTATAAACAAGTTTTGAGTCTTCCTTTTTCCCCAAGTTCAGGATTTCCTTCCTCAGACCAAGATGGCTATACAATATTATGAAGATGTTATTTTATCAACTAAGTTCTTACAAGTTCAGTGAATACAAAACAAGTTGTGGGGGCAAAACTATTTGGTTTTTTTTTTTTAATTGTGACTAGGTCATGAAACCATCAATATGGATTCTGATTTTTGACTGTATAGTCTCCCATTAATTAGTGCACCACTAAACAATCACTTTGGGTAAAAATGATTTGTTCAATAGCATTGGTTAATTTATTTGTTGTTTTTGTAGCAAATCTGGCAGAAGGCCATCAACGATGCAACAGGCTTGAAAGTCAAATCAGATTTTGAAGGTTTTCTATTTTGAATGATCAGCATTTTCAAAATAGTCCACTTTTTTCAAGACAATACATATGAAAATAGGAAGAATACAAAGACTTAAATTATGAATTCAAATGAAAAATCTGGAGATGTAGGATATTTTCCATCAAGATTAGATGATCTTTTACAGCTAGTTCAATCTCAAAAAATATTTGGCAAATTTAGGAATTGTTATTTGGGGATTGGGGGTGGGGAGTGCTATTTCAGACCTGATTATTGTTAGGAATAGAAGCAATCTCGAAACAACTCACCTTCTTCCGGGTAAAAGATAAACCTTCACAAAAGGATCAGAAAGTCCGGAGAAGTCACGACGGAGAAGGTTTCTGGCTTGGATCACAAACACATTAAGGGTGTTGTCAAAATCATCAAAACTTAGCTGCAACTAAAAACAACAAAAGCAAAATAGTTAAAAATATAAGGAAATAAAGATAGCATTTCAGTGTTTTTTTATTACAGGTCTCCTCCGCTTTTCGAATGTTTGCTTTTTACGCCTCTTTTTTCACTTTTATGAGAATAAGTGAAAAGCAAAAATAGCATTCATCTTTTATTTTGAAGCAAGCCATTATAGAAGCAGCATGCACACTTTTCCTCCCTCCACATCCTTTGATGACTGCCTCTTTTTGGGAGTCTGCAAATGCTAAAAGTTTTTTCCCATATAAATTAATGGTAATTGCTTCTTCACATTAAGCCATTTCGAATAGTGGAGGAAACCTGTATCTTGATATTTTAAATGTGTGTGCCTGTGCAATATTGAATACACAACCAAGTTTGTCCTTGCTTCTTTCTTTTACTGTATATATATATAGGTGTATAAGTCGACTTTTTAAGCATCAAGTATTTCCCCTACTGGATCATATTAGTCAGTTTAGGCCCTATGAAGTTTACACTCTGATGAACACAATGCTGCCTTATGTTGGAGAGTCAACTTTTTAAGCATCAAATATTTTCCTTAATGGATCATATCAGTCTGTTTAGACCCTAAGAACTTGATACAATTCTGCCTTATGTTTTGAGAGTCTACGTATCCGGCGAATATTGGGCTAAACTTGAATTAACATCTTAGTGTTGGGGTCAACTTATACACCCGCATATACAGTAATTTTATTTTGGAATCATTTTTTTAAATACAGGTGTCAGGATTCGTTTCTTTCAGCAAAATTTAAATCAACCAATAAAATTGATTTTTATTTTGTACATTATTTTCAAGAACTTATTCATCTTTTTATACATTTCATGCCAATTATTCATCTTGTGTGTTATTGATATTTGCTAGCTTAGATATATGAGGTAGTGAGTGAGGATTGAACTCACTTCATTAATAAAAGTCTGTGAGACTAGCTTGCTAACAACTGCTTCATGATGAGGTATCTTTACCTTGTATGTTGTTAAACGTTTCGAGATTAACCT
>VCCN01001378.1:2313013-2330438 GCA_006491835.1 Architeuthis dux | reverse complement strand
CTTTTTTCACACTAAAATAAAATGTTCTATATAGTATCATTCTTTATTGTTTCCAATAGGTATCAGCTTCCAAAATCTATGCTTCATGATATATATATAATATGCTTTATATAATTTCAATCAACTCTTTTCAAAAGAAGATTTATACAAAAGTTAAAAATCAAGAACCAGAGATTGAGAAGATAAAATATCAAAGTTATCCCAAAAAGATTTGGTGTAACACTCTTGAGTTGTGTGTGTGTGCGTATATATATATGTAGCCAAATGCTGCAAAAAAGCATTTATTTTTCAACATAATTCAGTGGTGAATATTAACCACATAGATCGAACATTATACAGTGAAATTTTCAGATCTAAATTCAACCAATAACTATGAGAAAATTTATTGATGCAGCCTCATATATGACACACTGTTACCAGAACTTTGATCCCTATACATCTGTCTGTAATTTACCAAGATTTAAGCAAAAAGTGTTAACTTCACAAAAATGTCAAAAACTAAAATTAATTTTAAGGCAAATTTGACCGATTACTGCTAAAGAAACTAACATTTTTTAAAACTTTTGTACTAAGCTGGCACAGTAATGACTGTTTGAGTTTTAGTAAAAAACGATTATTTTATTTTTGTTATTAAATCAAGTATTGTAAACCATTTTTATTAATTTTTGACTGCTATTTACATTCATCCTAATTTTTAGTTTGTTTAATCACAATTTCAGTAAGGCCAGCATGGTCATGTTATTGTTTTATTCGTTTATTGTAAACCATTTTACACATTGTGACTTTTTAAAAAAGTACTAAAAATTAAGCTGAGGGTAAATAGTCAAAAATTAATAAAAATGATTTACAATACTTACGTGCCAGCTTAGTATGAAAGCAAAAAAAAAATGTTAGCTTCTTTAACAGTGATCGGTCAAATCAGTCCTTATGAAGCAATCCATTTTTGACGGTTAAGTCGTCCTACTTTGTCCATTTTAATCCTTTTTTTTCCAAATTAAAAATAACGAAAACGTTTTTGCATTGATCGATAAACTACAGGCAAAAAACATTGAATCTTTTTTCAATATTTTTGGAGGGGGAAGAGATGAATTGGTTTATTGATTTTTCAGAAATATTTCCCAAAAGCAAAATTGCTTAAATATTAGAGACTAAATAACAGATCCTATCCAGGGCCATCTTAAGAATATTTTAGGGCTGTGCTGACCCCTGATTTAATACATAGATTCAATAAAGAGTCAAGTGGATAAAAAAACAGGATGACAGAATTACTCTCTGAGCCCTATGATAATGCATTCAATATGTGTCATGCGCGGGTAACTTGTTTGACCGGGAAAATTCAACCGGTGACTTGTTTGACCGGGAAAATTCAACCGGTGACTTGTTTGACCGGGAAAATTTGACCAGTGACTTGTTTGACCGGGAAAATTCAACCAGTAACTTGTTTGACCAGAAAAATTCAACAGTAAATTGTTTGATCGGGAAAATGAAGTCCAGGATATTAGTGGTGGTAAAATGCAACCAGAAATTGTGACCGGGAAATGTTGTCACTCTTATATTTTACAAGAAATTATACAAAAGCCACATAGTAACATGAATAACACTGGGATCTCTTTTTTGATGCAATAGAGCAGCAAGGTCAGGGCCATGTTACCACATGGGTACACTGGGCCTGGAGGCCACATGATTTTAGGGGTGCCGAAATTCAACTTGAAAAATAAAAATTACAGTTCATATTATGAAGGTTATTAGACATGGAGAACTTATATTTACATTCATATTTAAATCAGTTCTTGACCCTATGTATTAAATCAGGGTTGGCACTACTGCCCACGGGTCAAATGCAGTACATTGCTTTGCCCCGGGGCCTCAATTATTCTTAAGATGGCCCTGAGCAAGGTTCCAGAATCTATTGAAATATAAAAGTTTTTCATTTTCTATAGTTTTGAGAAGGGTCATTTAACATTCAAATAGTTCTTCAGACAATTGAACTCCTTCAGCTGATCCATTCTTCAGCCTTCCTCAGGTGTAATATCCGAATGTGATGGGGTACACAAAAGTTTTTAATTTCAAAGGAGGTAACACTTATAATGTAGGATTCAACCCGATGTGGCTTCCACTGCTCAACAGGCCCAAACCTGACAAGACAAGGATAAAGAAACACCCGAATCCCACATTATAAGGGTTACTTCCTTTGAAATTAAAAACTTCTGTTTACCTGATCACATTCGGATATTACACCTGAGGTAGGCCAAAGAATGGCTCGGCCGAAACGTACTGTTAACAACACAAACAAGGAGTTCAATTGTCTCAAGAACTATTTGAATTCTTGTTTTTTGTTTTTAAATCAACCAATTATCCTCACTAGCATATGTATTTGAAAACAAATTTGTTTCCAAGTTTAGCAATACAAATATTGTTGAGATGATGCCTGGTCAATAAAAATACAAAATAAGTCTTATATATGTACAATTGTTATTAAGCACAAATTATTACAGTTTTGAACATCAACAAAGGCAACACTGAAAAGAAAGAGTTAAATTTTGAAGGCAAAAATGAAAGTAACTTTCCCCAAGCAATCAAAAAATAATTATTTTAAAACCTGGAATATTAACTTTGAAATTAAATCATAGGCACTTATTCCAGTTATTGAATTCTCATTTGACTAGTTTAAAAAATTTTTTTGTGTTAAACTGGGTGACAGAGTTTAATTAAATTAAAACAATTATAACGTTCTTGTTGTGTTTGGTGCTTCCGTTCACTTTGTTAGTCTTTCTGTTCTAGCTGTGTGAGATTAGAATGTGTTTGATTCGTAACCGTGTTTAAGTGTGTTAAGAAAAGAAGATGGAACAAGAAAACATGTGTTGCAGGGCTGTTCGCCTGGTAAGAACTGAGCCTTTCCCGTTCCTAAATCCGGTCTGCATTTTCTGAGACCGGAAATGGAATGGGGGCTGCTGGAAGCTTGCTTCGGCATGTTTATTCATTTAATATATACATACTTTACTTATTGATTTAACATACATATATATAAATGTTACAACTATGTATTTATTTAATTTGGCTAAAAAAAAGTGTACAATCTAGGGAAGGTGGTTTGGATTGTAAATTTATATAAGTTTCACTCACTCGATGTTAAAAATGGTGCACAAATGTTGTACACCATTTTTAACATTGAGTGAACGAGTGTGTTGAAAATTCATGAAAGAAAAACAGAAATCATACATAAATTATATTGTTATCGCTTTGAATGAATTATATTGTTTATGATTCCGATAATTCAGGTTTGGAGAATTGCTCCTCAAGTGTTGTTTCTTCAGAATCAAGCAATGGCACGGATTCCATTCTGTATCCCATGGTCTTTACAACAATTAAAACTTCTTCTCCTAGTGGTGTGTCCGGCAATCTAAAACTTGGAACATCAACATTTTCCACATCAATTTCTTGATTATCATAATCATAAAAAAAATTGAGATCAACAGTTTATATCTGTAGAACGAATTAATTAGTAATAAATATTGTATGACTGATGTCGCCCGGTGTAACTCAAAAATGCAACCTTTTGAAACGAGTCAAATTTGGATTGAATAAATTGAACAAATGCCAAATCATAAATTTCCAATCTTCATAGAACAATCATTAGTCGTCACAATGATCAGCAACTCATGAAAAAGACACAGATTCCATTAATGATGCTGTTGCTACAATAACAATAATACATTAGTTTAGTGGTAATAATGAAAGGGATTAATTCAATACTAAACAATACTGTTGCAGTAAGAATTACATATATAACTGAATAACTGTGTTATAATGCACCAGAATAATAAGTATGAATAACAGCAACAAAAAATGATCAGGAAAAAAACAAAAAGCATAGATTCTTTCAGAAGATTCCACCCACCATACTCTTTCTGTTGGAAAATTTCAAGATGATTTATTAAAGAAATCTCGTAAATTCATAAGATCTTTGAAATGGATCAGATTTTTGAAGACATTCGTAAGCCATGTCCAATTTCTTCACCTTTTTCTTGATGGACACATCTACTGTCTGCAAATTAGAGGCCTGCATCCCCCACACCCAAACATTCTGGACACGCCCACTTTGTTGCCAAATTATAGGCCTGCACCTCCCAATAAAAATCATTAGGTATGCACCTGGCTCTTGTATATCCAGATAATGTCATTTTACTTTTTAACTACAAAGATTTATTTAGAGCTTTAAAAAGAATATCTAACTGTTATAGAACCAATGAAAATGATGATAAAAACTTTGCTCCCACTTTATAGAAGAGAATGCATTAGAATCTTTCAAGTTTTTTCCCATAAATGCAGATGACAGATTTCCCCTGCAAAAAGGGATTTTAAAAAAACCTGAGCAAGAAATAAAGGTGGAAAATGCAGCAAACACAAATCTTGTTTTTAGAAGAAATTCAAATTACCCAAGAAGCCTGAAAATAAATTTATTAAAACTGGTCAAGATGACATAGAAATAAATATTCCATGATTCATTCAAAAACTAAACAAACAAAATTTAATGAAATAAACGATTATTCCATCTTAAAATAGACAAAAATAATTCTGAGGTTTCCCAAATTATTAGATGAATTGATCCATTTGTAAAAAAAAACAGAACAATATTCATTTTAATTATGGCGCCATGCCCTCTGATAAAATTGCAACTTCTCTATCTGACAAGCACAAAACACAGAATTTTCTAAAATAATTTTTTGCAGAAAAAATGTAGGTTTTATTTAAACTGTCATTTTATTTGAAGTGATATTTTGTTGTGATAGCTGGCAATGGAGATGATTATAGATTAAAGTAGTTTCCCCATTGTTTCCAACAATTCACACTCATCAAAAACTTCTGCCATTTTCTCATTTTAAACATTCAAGATACTCAACACTAAAAGCTTCCTTTTTAAAATCTTCTGAATCAATGAAAACTTAAGTTTGTCATGAAATTTTATCTCCCTGAAAATGGGGTAATTTAGGCATCTTGTCTATAGTTTTGAGATGAATCCTTATCATTTCAAGATTTGTTTGGACAATTGAACTCATTCTTTGTGTTGATGATGTTGTTGATACAATGTTTTGGCCAATCCATTCTAGAACCAATGGAAGTGCCATTGGCCAAGTGGTTAGCAGCTCAGAAAATAGACTTGGTGTGCCGAGTTCAAATTCCGACTGAGACTGAAACCAACACTAATGCCCTTGGGAAAGGCATGAATTGTCTCCACCCCCTGGTTATAGCTAAAATAGCATAAATAATAAGTCTATTTCACATATCACAAACCTTGAATAACTAGACAGAAATGTGTGATATGTGAAGCCCAGGAAATTCTAGTCTGGTAAAAAAGAAAGACACATTTCTTTCCTTATAGATTGTACACCTGAAGAAGGCTGTAGAATGGATTAGCCAAAACCTTGTGGTATCAAAATCAGAAGCACAAATAATGAGTTGGAATTCTACTAAAGTGGATGGCAACTAAGTTAGAGTTGCCATACGTCCATGTTTTTTTAGAGTGTAGAGATAGAATCCAAAAGACCTAGTTTTGGGCAGTTGACTTACTTCTTACCGATAAAAGCATACAATGTTTCAATTTAAGATTGTTTATCTCTTACAAATATGGTTACAAACCCATGTTTTTCCAAACCCAAATGATCACAAACAGAAACTTTTCTCTTAAAATGTTAATACTATTCTAAAATCTTAAGTACAGGTATACCTTGATTAGTGCACTGTTCAAGGTCTTATTATAATTTATTGTTTTTTTGTTTTCAGCTTATACTTAGTTACATTAATTCGTACAGCAATACTTTCACTGTACTACATCAAAACCTGCACTATTCAAGGTATTCCTGTACTCATTATAATTAACAAATTTTAAAATTAGAGAGCGAAATAGTTGTTCTTTTTTAAATCCTAGTCAAGCTATGATGACATTTTATTTTGATCATATATATTATTTCTTTCTATAGTTTTGAGAAGGGTCATTAATATTCAAATGGTTCCACAGACGATTGAACTACAACACAAACAACAAGGAGTTCAATCATCCAAAGAACATTTGAATATATTTTTTCCTTCTTAATGGGGAAAGTCAACAAATATTTTCATTTATTTTAATCATGTTCAACTGACAAAGCCATCTTTACAAGACAAGAAACTTGGTTGGTTATAAGCACAAAATATACTATCCTCTCGAATCTGTACAACTTGATCAAGATCCATTTTTAAAACAATAAGTAGATACTTTTAACTCAGTTAAAATGCCTCAATGTATTCTAATTAAATTAGTTTAAATGAGCTTTATCAATCAGTGGAGGCTATTAATTCTGCTTTATTTTAATTCATAAAATCAGGATTGCTTCATTAAATGCTTTTAATATGTTTAAAATAGAACTCAATCTAAATGAATGATTGCTGAATAATTTCTTTTTCTTTAAACTTCAATTTTCCCATTTGTTTCTATTTAAAAGAGGGCATTTTGACTTCAATGACTTTAAAATTCTAACAGAAACCTGAATTGATTGGCAGTGTGCAATCAATATAATAATGGCAGTGTGCAATCAATATAATAAAACAAAATATTTGACAGTAATATTTGGATAATTAGAAACCGTCAACCAAAACTGTCAACATAGGTTTCTTCAGTTTTTAAGTGATTCTGGCTGGCTAGCTATCTATCGTGAGTACAGGCCGCACCAATGGCACTAGAGGGCTGAAAATCTTTAAATGTACTCTTTATTATGTCTAGAAAAAACAATTTGTTTTATGAAAATTACTCCCCTCCCCAATAAGTTATTAGTGGGGGTACCATTTACAATGTAAGTTTATGCTAAATTGGTTTTTTGAAAGTTTGAACATTTTAGTGATCACTGCCTAACAAAAGGCGAGAAAATTAACTTATTCATTCCAATTCTGTTGCTTGATCACCCCCAACACAGCATGCTAACAAAAGACGTTGGTCACTTAATGGTTACTAATCAGACCTGTTATTATTGGGGGCGTTTTTTTGTTCTGATTTCTGATTTTTGTTTTTTTAAAGAAACCTAATAACTGTGATGCAGAACCAGCTTTTCTCAGTCAAATCTAGAATGATCAACATTAAGATTTCAGTCCATTCCTTGATATAGAATAACAGCCAATTAAATGCTTAAAAGTTCTACTTACATTAAGCTGACTAAAGAACATTTTAAAACATTTTTATTTTAGTGTGAAAAAAAAAGTCTACAATTTGTATATACAAGCACACATCATAACAATCATATTTACACAATATCTAGGGCCTTAAACTATTTGCTTCTACCATATGTGTGTGGCCTCTCAGTCACCTGTACCCTCTTCTAGTAAAAGATGCATCAGGGTTTATTACTTCTAAACTACACATAATCTTAAACATTTCTATTAATACTCCCCAATACCTCCTATTTTCTAACAATGTTAATCCTAACACTTTCAGCCTATCCTCATAACTCGTAAAAGTATACAGGCTGACTGAGAGAATTTTTCAAGTAACAAATTATGCTCAACTTGATTACAGAAATATTTTTACAAGCATCACAAAATTATCTTATGAAATTAAAATAAAAACTTATGTCATATTAAACATGGTAGTTTAAATACGCATTTAACAATGCAGGAGCAAAGATCTCAAAAGTAACATTTAGAACATTTTCTTTGCATTGTTCCATTTATTTTTAGTAGGTTTCATTAGTAATATTTGAATTAGTAATCCCAGTTCTTTGAATGTAGTGTTGATTAGTAGCAAGTGATGTTTCTATCACCAACCAATTCTAATTACAAAACTGAAAATTACTAAATGAAAGATGAACAAAATTGCCCAAAGCAAAATAAATTAATGAAACAAATAAAAATGATTTAACAAAACAAAAAATTCATAAATGTTAGTGTTTGTCTTAGAAATGGACAGATTACATCTCAGATCTACATTGGGGATTGTCTATAACTTTGAGAAGAGTCATTAACATTCCAACCTTTTTTGTTGGGGGACAATCTAATCTCTTCTAACAATCTTTGATGTTAACGTTTCAGCCAACTCATTCTACAACTTTCTTTGAGTGTAACATGTAATATTTGTAAGGAAAGATTGACTTTTTTTTTATCGGTCTCTTTCTCCGGTAGTGCAAAGCCAATTACAAATTACACCTGAAGAAGGCTGTAGAATGAGTCAGCCAAAATGTTGTATTAACATCAAAGATGGGAAGGAGAGATTAAATTGTCCTGAAAAAAGGTTGGTAAATCAGGGATATTATTCTTTGATAATTATAGGATAAGGGATTATGGTTCATGGCTGAAAATGTGTTTATGTAAACTAAACACTTATCCTTTGGTAAAAAGATGACAGCTTTGGTTATCTTCATCAGCTATTGTGACAGAACGTCATTTGACATTAATCATCACCAAGTAGATGTTATAGTCAGGGTCTTAAATATTCTGAGTACAGGTATATCTTGATTAGTTAATTCGTTCCAAAATTGTCTGCAATGTTCAAAGTCTTATTTATTTTTTTCAGCTTATACTTGGTTACATTAATTTGTACAGCAATACCATAACCGTACTACATCAAAACCTGCACTAATCAAAACTGCACTATTCAAGGTATTACTGCATACCAAAATTTAATTTAAATAAATTAATTCCATAGAGTGGATACTGATGTTCATTGCTCAAAATGCCCTGATAAGAAAATGCTGACTTCATCTATGTGCAGTAAAACCAGTGGTCACAGCCATAAACTGCAAATTCAGACCGTCACAGCAAGAGTGGCAAACGCATGGAACAGCTTAAGTGAAAATACAGTCACATCCGAGAATATCAATATTTAAAAAAATGAACTTTGTTCGGATATCGGATATACCAAATTTAACTACCACTTTTCTTATTAGTTTAAACCCAGCCCAAATACACTGAAGCTGGCTTAATGATGCAAATTACTTTATTCAAGTATATTCAAGTATATAGTATATATAATAACAAGTAACTAAAAATATCTTCTTTAGGTCATCATCTGATGAAAACTTTGTTGGGAACAATGCTGCTGTTTTCATAGCAGTAGTTGAATGAATTTATTTATGTAAATGGTGATGAAGGCAATGACTAAACCTGGAATAGTTGACAAGATATTTTGCCGATCTGACATCATCACACAAAAATATTCCAGTCCCAAGTGGTCAAGAAGGGTCAGAGAACACATCAGGCATCCAACAAAAGAAGGGGATATTAATTCATTGAATAAATACTTGCTTTTTCTTTTTTATTTTGTTCTTAAAATAAAGGATGTCTGGTGTGGCCGAGCAGATAAGTCTATTTCACATATCAAACTGGCCGAGTAAGTGACATGTGAAGTCCAAACCAGGATGGCTGAAGCCATAGCCAGTGTAAGGGCACTACTTTTTAAATAAAGTTGTGAGGTAATTATCACTGAAAGAAAAAAAATGTTAGAAAATTAGATCTAATTTTTTTGTTTGTTAATAATCTCAGAGATCTGAAAAAACACATTTTACTTAACTTTATTTTATTATGCTACATAAAAATTAAAAATTTTCAGAGTAATTTTTTTCAATAGTATGTATATTTTTGCTGCTATTTGTATTCATATAATTTCGAAAAATAAAACATACCAACTTTCATAACCAAACTAAAAACAAGATTATGAGACCAGCTAAAAACATTTATACTGTCACCATTTACTAATATTTTCTTTAATTGAAACCTTTGATCAAATTAAAACTATGTATTTATTTATTAATGCCAATGTTTCAGCTATAAAAAGTGGCTAGGAAATAGCCATTTCTGCTAGGAAAATGGACGCGATTAACTTACCTGCTATGAAAATGTTGGATACCAGTTCAGGGTCAGTCTTGCTCAAGCCAGCCTTAGGGGCAGGGCAGGTTAGTTCAGGGTCAGTCTTGTTCAAGCCAGCCTTAGGGGCAGGGCAGGTTAGTTTAGGGTCAGTCTTGCTCAAACCTACCGTTCCTGATGGTCACTGTAATTTTTGAAAGCAGATCTGTTAACTGCCGGTTACCGCCAAAAACATCCGCAAATAACAGGCTCCATTTGACTTTTGGGGTTTTGATAAGACATGCAGAAGAAGAGGAGAGATAAACCTTGATGAATTTCCTTCTCTTATAACGTGTGTCTGTGTATAGTTTCACTCACACACATTTGTATATGCACTTATTAAAGTATTTCTGATAATTAAAAAGCAAAATACCTAATGTAAAAGGGGGCTCTGGGAAAATGTTTCTTAGTAAATGAATATTCTGCTACATTTCCAAAGGTTGAACATCTTATATCATGGGGAATAAAATAAATTCAACATCTCTACTTATTTTCTATAGTTTTGAGAAGGGTCATTAACATTCAAATAGTTCTTCGGTTAATTGAACTCCTTCTTGTTATTTATGTTGTTAGGATGATGTTTCGACTGATCTATTAAGTATATACATACACGGTCATACACTTGTGATCTATATTATTTTATAATCTCTAACCTTTAAACTCTCAATTCCAAAGAGGTTATGGGGTACTAAGCTTGATTCACAGTGTTTTACTGCCAAAGGATATATTAGGTTGTCCATAAATTAATGGCATTTTTGTCTGAAATTTATATTTATACTAAAAGATACAAACAGTACAGTTTACAACAAGTCAGGTGTTGATATCCTTTTATAGAGTAGTTCTTTATTTACAAGTTGTCATAGTTTTCCATTTCTCTACTCTTCACAGGTTGGAGTTTTTAACCCATAAACAAAATGGACAAAAAGGACTTACAAGATTTTTATTTAGGAGTCTAAACTTGGAAGAAATGTTACTGAAACTGCCAGTAACATCGACCAAGTATTTGCCCAAGGATCAGTTCCTGATCGTATGGTTCAGATGTGGTTCCTGGGGTTATGACAAGAAGATGAGTCTTAAAGATTGTGAACGTCCAGGAAGGAATTGATCCTTTAATGAGTAGACACTAAGCTTTTCGAGAATTTCTTTACTACAGGAACAATGATTTTTAAAATCCAGGCATAAATGAAATTGTTACATATTGACAAAAGTGCGTTCAATCAGATGGAGTCTACTTTGATCAGACATGTTTTCCATTACATATTTGTTTTTCATTTTAAACTTCTATTCATATAAAAATATCATTACCTTCTGGACAACCAGTTTAAAATAGATTATATACATAAACCTTATCATTGCTATCTTTATGTATGTATGCATGCTCTGGGTAAGAATACTGTTCTTCCTCACCCACACCCAGATACTTATATAAGGATATCTATTTTACCCGTGTACATAATTACTGCCCAACAATGGCTGACAGATTTTTTAAACATTCTGAGTCAAAGATTTTGATCATTCTTACAAATTAAACCATTTTGCTAGGGTTAAGAAGATTTGTTCAGGGCTGGCACTAGGTACTGGCAACACGGACAGTCACCCAGGGCATTAAGTTCTAGGAGGGGCCTGTCATGGGTCAGAGACAATAGAACTTTTCAAATACAAATGAAAACAAAATTGGGAAAATGAATAAATTAAACAGAATAAAAATAAAAATAAAAATAAGAAATTTCCTTGATGTGAAGTCAGATTTTTCAGGAATTTCTGACATTAAATACTTTCTAGGGTACCGAGGTTCAGGGCACCAGGAACCCTAGAGCCAGCCCTGGCTTTGTTTATACATTAAGTTACCGTAAGAGCTACTGGGTATTGTCAGAGGGTGATATAAAAATAAAATCAAAAGATTTTGTGAAGAGCTCAAAAATACTTTATACTAAATATGAACTGTGACTGAAAAGTTTGGAAAGTATACATGAAACGAAAGTAATACAGACATTTTCTGCTACCCTTTGTAATATCACTGTATACATGGCCAAGGGAATTACTCTGAAGATGATGGTGGAAACTAGGTGTTAGTGTAAGTAAATTCTTTCATGGTCAATTTTCCCAAACTTTTGGGTTGCACATAATTTAACGTCTTTTAAATTTTGAAAAATCTTTGTTTTCATCTCAAGATAAAATATGTAATTCCTCTGAAAATGTTAAATCATAAGCTGTGAAAGCAAATTATTCAATAAGCATAGATTAGTTTTGGCACAAAGCCACAATTATGGATCACCCTGTCAGGTTTTAAATAATAAGATTGGGAATTTCTTTTTTTAATAAAATTAATATAAGGACATTTTAGGATTTAATTTTTAGTAATAAGTGTTAGTCTATGTAAATGTGTGTGCATATGTGTGTGTGTGTGAAATACATACATGTGTGAGTACACATACAATCAAATCGTATGTATATACATGTGTAAGTGTGTGTGAAATACATACATGTGTGAGTATACACGTGTGTATGAAATATGTATGCATTACATGTGTGCGATTCAAAGTTGGAATTATTTTCCCAGAGTTAAGAAAGAAACATTAGAGAGATAACAGTTTTAATGTCCTTCCAAAACCAGCCATAATGGCACCCTGTTAGGATTGAACTCACTAATCAGTTGTAATGATCTGCAAAACCAGCTTCCTAACCATAACACAATGATGAGGTGGCCAAATTTAATATTTACAAAGCATAGCTTAGTTTTGGCACAAGGCCACAAGTATGGGACACCCAGTGAGCATCAGACTCTCTCTTCAGTAGTAATTACCTGCAAGAGTAGCTTGTTAACCATTACACAACAACGAGGCACCCATAAGCTGTGAAAGCTATTCAAATTTCAAACATTCATTTAAAGTTTTTGTTTGAGACTTTAAAACCAAATAATCAATGAAATTTTTGGACTCTTTTTATTTTCATTCTTTTCCCCAACATTTTAGCCACTTCTTTCTCCAGCCTTCTTCAGGTAGAATTTCTATTGGGAATCAGGTCTATTCTCATATTTAAATTTTTTTTTTTTAAAAAAATCATATATACCAAGAAAGAATCTACTTGGTATGAATTATCTTTAAGATCTTCACAATATTATTTTCTTGTTTGGTGTTTCTTTCTTCTAATACCCCCGCCCTTTTAAAAAGAGATACCCATATACAGGTTTTCCCCCGCTATGAAATCTTTCATAAGCCGAAATGGCATAAAGCCAGGAAGCAATTACTATTTATTTATATGGGAAAAATTGTTGAGCGTTCCCAGATCCCAAAATAACCTTGCATGAGATTTTCACTATGACTGACAGTGCTACTTTAACTCTTAAATTCATACAGAGAAAATAGAATGTGAATTTCAAGGGAAATAACTTCTGATTAAAATGATCTCTTTTGAACATTGGGTGGATTTTTAAAAAATTCAATTCACAGAAGAGTTCCACTATTTTGTATGCTATTCATTGAAGAGTTCCACTATATGTTATGCTATTCATTGAAGAGTTCCACTATATTTTATGCTATTCATTGAAGAGTTCCACTATATTTTATGCTATTCATTGAAGAGTTCCACTATATTTTATGCTATTCATTGAAGAGTTCCACTATATTTTATGCTATTCATTGAAGAGTTCCACTATATTTTATGCTATTCATTGAAGAGTTGCACTGTCACTTACAAGCCGTTTATGAATTTAAGAGTTAATTTTGAAAAGGCACGTAGGTTTAGGGCAGGGTTGCAGGGTGTTTCTGGTGCCTACAAAGAACTGTATGATGAAAAATGCGTGGGGCTAAGCAGTGTAGCATACTGTCGTATTTCAAGCCTTCCACATCAGCTGCAGCAGACATCGAACTTAGACCTTCAGCAATGAAACAGATTATTTATTTGGGTCTAGGTACACTCAAAAAAACTTCCCATACAAATTAATGGTTATTGGTTATTTGCTTTAAGCCATTCCAGATGGCAGGGGGAAACCTGTACTCATGTTGGTCTTTCGTAAAAGTGAAGTGGCATAAAGCAAACTTTCGAAAAGCAGCGGGGGTAGGGGATTCCTGTATAAGCATTGGAACATAGATTTACCTGAAGAAGGCTGGAGAATGAACAGGCCAAAGTGTTGAAGAAAAAAAATGGTAAAGATGAGGATAGTCAAAAATTTCATCAATTAAAGTGAGCAATCAGCTAATTTTTAAAATTTGTATTTTATGCATATGTTTATTTGACATATTACCGTATATATTTGTGTATAATACGCACCCCTAATTATGAGCTAAGAGATGCTGGGGGAAAAACAAAACAAACATCTCTCCTGTATAATATGCACTGACTTTTCAGAATTTGTAGCGGCTAAATTTAACCTTTGTTCAATTTGTTACCAAGTTTGTATTAACTAAAAATAAGATTTTATATAAGTTACATTAAGTTTTGATACACAAAATTTACGCAGTATTTAGAGATTTAAACTCTGTTACACGTCATCAGTTAGTTTGGACAATGATATAACTTACTTTTGGTCATGCCATCCCGAATATGGCCAAAATATCTGGAAAGAAAGTGCATATTATACATAAATATATACAGTACTGTTATAGGGCTCTGTAGGAATTTGTGAGTTGACTAATGAAATCAATTAAACATGCTAGATGGACCTTCAGTGAGTAAGAACATCTTGGATATACATTCCAGATTAGTTGTTTTTATATACTTGAATATATACTTGAAATAGGCTTTTTTTTACAGCAGTTAATTGTGTCATGAAGCCAGCTTCAGTGTAGTTGGGCTGGGATTAAACTAATAAGAAAAACGGTAGTTAAATTTGGTATGTCCGATATCCGAACAAAATTTATTTTTTTAAATATTGTTATTCTCGGATGTGACTGTCTTTTCACTTAGGTTGTTCCATGCGTTTGCCACTCTTGACAAGAGGAAATATTTTCTAACACCAGTGGAGGTCTGAATTTGTAATTTATGGCTATGTCCTCTGGTTTTACTGCAGATAGATGAAGTCAGCATTTTCTTATCAGGCATTTTGAGCAATGAATGTCAGTATCCACTCTATATATGTATGTTTCGGATTCTATAGACTTCTAGTAGTTCAGCAGGTTTTCTTCTGTATTCAAGGGTCTCTAGTTGTTTTAATCTTTCAGTGTAGGATATATCTCACAATCTCTAGAATAATCGTGATGGCTCTCCACTGAACTCTTTCTATTGCATCCGAGTTGTACTTCAGGTTAGGAGACCATATGCAGGAAGCAAACTCCAGATGGGGACATACCAGAGACTTGTACAGCAGTAGGAAGCTTTCCTCATCGATGAATTTAAATGAGTGTCTTATGTAGCCGAGTGTTTTATTTGCTGTATTCACTTTGTTTTGTATATATGCAGTGAAGTGAAGTTAAGTGAATTGTCTATATAAAAGCCAAGATCTTTATCCACTGTAGTTTCCTTCAGTGTGTGTTATGCTCCGTATTGTAAATAGCTTGAAATGACTTGCTCTGAGGCATATGATTATTTTGTAAACTTTATTCAGCATGAAATTTCCTTTCCAGCCATACACAATATGCCCATATTTGATGAAAGATATTTTTTTCTGACTAAGGCACCACAGCAAAAATCTGCCATTATGAAAAAGGTGCTAAAGTTTTTTTGCAACTGATCTGGAATGTATACCCAAGATGTTCTCACTTACTGAAGGTCCCTCTAATATGTCCAATTGGTTTCATTAGTCAACTCAAAGATTTCTACGGGGCTTGATTACAGTGCCATGACTATACATATTGTATTTGTAAAATCCATAATTATCTTCCATCAGATATTCTGATTGTTTTAAAAAAAAGAAAGATTTTGTGAGCTTTAATCAAAGAATAGCTTTGGCTTTTGGAGATGTCTTATACTCTTTTATATGTCTTATATGTGCTTTATACTCTTTTATATGAGGTACTGAAATCAATTGAAGTCACGTTAGCAAGGAAAATATTCCTAATTATGTGACTTGATATTGTTCTCATCTCTTTTCTCAGAGAAGACATTAAGATCAGTGCCGGATTTACATAAGGGCTTCATAATCCAAGGGGGGCCTCAGCCTCCTGCTAAAAGAACAAATTCAAAATTTTACTGTTATTTTTCTTCCATTTGTAAAAATCAAAATCAGGGGCGTATATTTTTTACGGTGGTTATTACGAGAAATTAATTTTTAAAAAAAATAAATCACTAAGATATGAGAAAAAACAATTTATTTAAAAAAATATTAGTGAATAGCATTGAGAATGTTAAGTATTTTGAGTTATTCCCCTTATCAACTTCCGGTAAGGGGGGGGGGGCTGTTTTACGTTCTGGTGAACGAGCAGCCATATTGTTTTTAGGAGATCGGATGAGACACACATGCGTGTTGTTGACCGTGGTCATTGTAAATATGCATGAATAAACGATCTGTGTGAGTACATCTTTTGTTGCATTTTTAATCTGTTAATATCTGTCATTATACCAACCTTACAGAGAGATTTTCACAAAAAGCTTGAGAAGGAGTACATTTTTGTATAGAGATGATAGAATATAACACTAGTTACCTAATTATTCTTTAAAAAAGATTTTCAAATATTTCTGCGACCCCAAATAATCTTTACACGACCCCCAATAATCTTTACGTGACTCCTGGATGGGTACCGACCCCTACTTTGAGAAGCCCAGTCCCTCCTGTTGCTTTATTCAGGCACTGATTACAATTTCAAATTTTACAATAAAAAAATGTTCTGGTTGGTTGGGTTAAAATAATAAATTTTAAACAATTATCAAGAAATAATTGATCTGGTTAATTTCATTGATCAGTTGATACACTGATTAATCTTCATCACGGCTGAAATCACAAAAATGAAATTAAGGAAATAAATCGCTGAGGATCATTACCTGTGGAATCAGACAATAATTAGAAATCATTAACAAAAAAGAAAGATTATTTCACAAATAAAAAAAAAAGTATATTAATGATGATAAGATGAAAATAGAAAAAAAGTTAAGGTAGGTGAAGTATAAGATTGATAGATAAGAGTAGTGAATACAATATACTTTGATTTAACTTTTAAACTCTGATATTCTTTTCCCTAAAATAATAGTTTTAGGCTCCTAGAGAATATCCTTACATTTTCAAAAGGAAAAATACCAATAGTATTTACCTTGAAAATATTTGACACAAATATTTCATCAACTCTTTGAATACTGAATTTGAAAGTCCATAAACACTAAACTGACATGTGTGTTTTGTTTACAAACATTGATATGTTCCAGGAATCATGACCCACTGGCACTAATCTGACCTGGGAACATTGATCAGACACAGCGCATATTACATTTGCTGTTTGTCTGCCCATGTGAGCTTTTGTGCTCCTGGAATTGTGACCCTCAGAATGTAATCTGACTCTGGGATATTGATCAAGAGCACAGTGCATGTTATATAGCTCCTGGAAGTAAGCTGCATGATCTATAAGGATATTTGGGGGACTACCACACACTGAAACTCATCCAAGCCTCATAGCTTTCCATTTTGAGCTTTGGT